>JBBPBP010009779.1:70572989-70598010 GCA_037974735.1 Cicer chorassanicum
TTTTCTAAAATAAAAAATCTTCAAAAAACATGAAAAACAACAACAAAAATAACGAAATTATTCATTGATTTATTTTTTCATAATAAAAGGAATACTTTTTACTACTTCGATTTGATAATATAAGAAAAATAAGTTAAAAATGTGAATGTATATAATTCATAATTTAAACCATATCAGCATTAACACGAAAAAAATAATATTAATTATTAGAGTAATTAGTGGATACAGCTACAAAATTAATTATGTTTTTAGATGGAATAGTAAATAAATTCACACTTTGATTTGATTTAGACCTTACTAATATATTCATCTTGTTTCTATTTGGCTATATAATATCAAGAAACAGAATCTCACATAAAATAGGATAAGAGAGTGAGGGAGCAACAAGACGACAAAAGAAGGGGATTTTTTTTTCTTCTTCTTCTTCTTCATATTTGTTTCTTTTTTATTTCTCTTCCAGTGGACAAGGTTAATACCCAGGTCAGTTCTTGTGTTTTCTAGTTTTTTCTACGTTCAGAATTTCTCAAAATAATTAAAGTTCCTAACTTTTTCATAATTTACAACCCTTTATTTATTTATTTTTTCTAATTCTTGGATAAGCCTCAACATTGTTTGGTTGGTTTTGTGTTATATGTCTGCATTTGCATGCATTATAGAATATTCTTATTTGCATGTGGTTTAATTTGAATCATTGGATTATAGTGGCGGTTGCAGTTGCGTTGCAAACTTTATTTTGTGGCGAAATATGATGGTTTGTTACAGATACCTCTAAAACCTTTATATTGTGATATCAATTGAAGTTGCAAACCGTAATTTAGAACTATGGTTTGAAAGGCTTTCATATAACTATGGTTTATTTTTCGCAATATAAAGGTTTTAGAGTCTTTGCAATTGCATTGCAACCATAATTGTGACTCAATTGCGGCCATATTTGCTCACATTTTACTGGAATATCAAGATTAGCGGCTAAACTTTGAACGCGATTATATGTTCTAACATTATGATTTTATTTTCTATTTGTCTCTATGGTCAAGAAACAAATTGAATAATCATGTATTTTTGTGGTGCATATTAATTTCAATAATCATGCCTTCTTATTCTACCTCTTCACTCATGGCAAAAGAAGTTGACACTTTTCATTTGGTTAAGTTTTTTATTTTCTTTTTTACCCTTTCTCTCTTTTTTATATTGTTTTTGTTGTATTGATAATAAAGTGGCTTTTGGATTCCACATATTTGAGTGTCTCTTGTTAGTTTCTGTTAGGTTTTGCTATCATGTTGTTGGCTTATATTTTAGGTGTTTGTACTTTGCAATATTATTATCATAACATATATTCTGCAGCTAGAAATTTTTTAATTTGATTTATTATATCTATTAAAATGTTACCACAAACCAATGTTAATTGAAAGATTTTGAGTGATTTTACGTGATTTATGTAAATTTGACTACATACATGATTTTAAAAGATTTTGATTGGGGTTTTATAAGCTCACAAATTCATTGTTTTGCTCAAATTCTCTATCCTATTTCTACTCTTATAAGCAAAATCTAAATCAATCATTTATATATGAACACTAATTCCAATATTCAACTTGCATTTTTTTCTAGTATGTTTTCTTTGTTTCTCCGATAATCTCTTTGCTTTGTATGGATCGGCAAATGTTAGTATATATTAGTTATCTTAATATTTTCTTCTTCACCAGGGTTTAAAGTCTGGTCTTGATTACTTGTTTTCTAATTTGCAGAACCTACAAACAGGTCTTTAGTTTGTAGGTAACAACGCGAACAAAAAACTAGCAAATAGGAAAATCTATTTTGCTAGTATGGAACGTGTCACTAAAAAACATGATGTGGTTGAAGGAGATGGCTCATATACAGAAGATGGAACAATAGACATTCACAAAAAACCTGCCAACAAGAAAAAGACAGGAAATTGGAAAGCATGCCGCTTTATTCTCGGTATTAAAATCTTCTTTTATGCCTTTCATAACCTTTAATGTCATATCTGATACGAATTTGGCTCCTGTAAAGCGCGTAAAATGAGGAAATCAATTGTGGTTATTTCAACAACCTTGTGATTTATTATGATACACATGCAATATTCGCCTTTGAATTGTTAATCAATAATAGATAACACTTACATTTTAAAGTGCGTTGGTCACTTTAGAGGAACCAGGATCCATCTGATACACATTTTTGTATTAGAATTTGATCCAACTAAGATGTTGAAATGAAAAAATGTTGCAGGAAATGAATGTTGTGAAAGATTGGCTTACTATGGCATGAGTACAAACTTGGTGAACTATCTCCAAGACCATTACGGTCAAGGAAATGCAGCTGCTGCAAATACTGTCACAACATGGTCGGGGACATGCTACCTCACACCATTGCTTGGAGCCTTTTTAGCTGATTCATATTTTGGAAGATACTGGACAATTGCCAGTTTCTCATGTATCTATGTCCTTGTAAGTTCATTTTGAAGACAATATTTTCCTTTATGTTGAAATGTTTTGATAATTGATAAATGCATTTAATCTGCAGTCTTTTCAATTTCAGTTCATATTTAAATGTCAACAAGGATCAATACTTTTTGTTTGACAATAAATATTTTTTTCAATTAGGTAACATATTGTTATTTTTATCTATCCTTATGTAGCACGGAAACCTCGGATTGAAGTAGTGTTCGGTGTTCAACATGTGTCAGTGTTCAACACTGACAAGACACCGACATATGTGATTACATTCATTCACTTCCATTTTTTAAAAAATTGTCTACTTGTCAGTGTCAATGTCATTTTTAGGTTCTTTTGAAAGAAGTTAGTAGCAAAAGGACTTTATTTATCTGTAATTTTATTAATGATAAAGGAAGGATAGCAAGAGCGGATATGCACTTCAAGGGCGAATGCACCCTTCAACCGAAATGCCAATTGATGAAAAATTCTGTTTGAATATCAGTGCACGTTAATATAACGGCAATATCAATTTGAATATAAGTTTGAAAAATTCTTAACAGCAATATCATGAGCTTTTATTGAATATGAGTGTAAAACTATTTTACAGTGCACGTGCATTTGATATTTTCAAGAAATTTTAATTCAGGTTATACTTGAACTGTGTTTAAGAACATTATTATCAAGAATGAAAGGATAAACTAATATGAGAGTTGTTTTTGCACTTTTCAGGGAATGGCACTTTTAACATTTTCAGCAGTTGCACCTGGATTAATACCTTCATGTGATGCTAATGGTTGCAAACCAACATCAGGACAAACTGCAGCATGCTATATAGCACTCTACTTGATTGCTCTCGGAACCGGAGGTATCAAACCGTGTGTTTCATCTTTCGGTGCCGACCAATTCGATGAAAATGATGAGATCGAGAGGAAAAAGAAAAGTTCTTTTTTCAATTGGTTTTACTTCTCGATTAATATCGGCGCACTCATCGCTTCCTCGGTGTTGGTTTGGATACAGATGAATGTGGGATGGGGATGGGGTTTTGGAGTGCCTGGAGTTGCGATGGTCATTGCGATTATATTTTTCTTCATCGGTAGTCAATGGTACCGACTTCAAGTGCCTGGTGGAAGTCCTCTTACAAGGATTTGTCAAGTTATAGTTGCGACATTTAAGAAACTTGGGCTACAAGTTCCAGATGATAAGTCTCTTCTTTATGAGACTGCTGATGCAGAATCTAACATCAAAGGGAGCCGCAAACTTGAACACACTAATGAAATGAAGTGAGTTATCACATGTTTTCGATTATTTTTATGATGATGATTAAGATTAGTAGTGATAATGATATCTTCAAATTCTATTACGATTTAGGAGGGTATGAAATAGATTGTTAGGCTATTGAGGAAGTACCTCATAACATCTTGATAAGATTGAATGGACAGTCTAAGCAATCCAAACAACTAAACCTAGCATCATCCTATTCCATCATTTTCATAAATCCAAACATACACTTAGCAGTAATTCTATTTATCCATTAATTCTAAAGTTTGCTTTACATTCTTATCTTATATTATAACCAACAAAAAACTCTCTGATTCCAGGTGTTTAGATAAGGCAGCTGTAGAAACAGAATCCGACCGGAGTAAAAATGTACCGAATCCATGGAGGCTCTGCACAGTAACACAAGTTGAAGAACTCAAATCGGTCGTCCGATTACTCCCCGTTTGGGCATCACTGATAGCCTTTGCAACAGTCTACAGTCAAATGGGAACAATGTTTGTGTTACAAGGCAACACTATGGATCAACATATAGGTCCTCACTTCAAAATTCCGTCTGCATCCCTCTCCCTTTTCGACACTCTAAGCGTCATCTTCTGGGCTCCGGTCTACGACCGAGTTATCGTCCCCTTCGCGAGAAAGTTCACCGGCCACGAACACGGATTCACAGAACTTCAAAGAATCGGAATCGGACTAGTCATCTCCATTATATCCATGATAGTGGCAGGCATTCTCGAAGTCGTTCGCCTCGACATAGTCCGTAAAAACAATTACTACGATCTCGAAACCATCCCTTTATCGATCTTCTGGCAAGTACCTCAATACTTTCTCATTGGAGCGGCTGAAGTTTTCACTAATATCGGTCAGATGGAGTTCTTTTACAGTCAAGCGCCGGATGCTATGAGAAGTTTATGCTCCGCACTTTCACTCACAACTAATGCATTGGGAAATTATGTGAGCACATTGCTTGTGATTATTGTCACAAAAGTTACAACAAGAAATGGAAGTCTTGGTTGGATTCCTGATAACATGAATAGGGGACATCTTGATTACTTCTATTGGCTTTTGACAATACTTAGTGTCCTCAACTTCATTGTGTATCTTTGGATTGCTAAGAAGTATTCATACAAAAAAGTGACAAGAAGAACTAATTGAGTTGTTGGCATGTTTCACACAACTTCAAGTTTTACAAGTTTGAGAAGATCTAATTTATCCAATTTGAGAAATGTAGCCTTGAATTTAAAAAAAAAAAAAAGGGTCAGCCTGCTCAAATTGTTCTCAGATTTGGCAGGAAATCTGGAAAAAATCAGAGAACATGATTCATGCGTTGTCTTCTTTGTTTTTCTGAATAGATGAGATTTAATAAGTTTATAGTTGTTTATGTACATATGATTAAAATTTATAATGTATCATTTCTTCCTCTTTAATGTTTAAAGTGAAGAATCATGTATTCTAGAGGAGAAAATCCCAACAATTGAAATCTGATAGTGTTTTGGTTCATTTGTATAATGACATTTCTGTCAGTAAAAATGGCTTGATCCTTTCTCATTGTTATTCCTCGTATAAATAGAGATTATAGTCTATACAGGTAATTACAACAAATAATTACAATTAATTAGAACAAATCAATTTCTGATTTATGTAACTTATTCTAGGGACAAATTGATAAATATAATTATTCTGATTTATGTAACTTATTCTAGGGACAAATTGATAAATATAATTAATGAGATAAATCAATTCCTGATTCACAATTTCAATTCTCATCATAGACATTCATAAACAGTATCATTGCATTCCTGATTCACAATTTCAAGTCTCATCAAAGCATTTTGTCACACCTAAACATTATATCTCTATTCATGTTAAACAAAATAATTCTTCATGTTAGAGATATTGAAGGATTTTTTTGAAAAATACATGTGTTAGCAAAACAATTTATAGAGATAGCGCGAAGGTAACAAATCGCTCTATCAGTGAAGAGCCTTTTATAGAGGTGATTTCTAATGCAAGAAAAAAGAATACGTAGAAGGACATTATAGTATATAACTTCCACTAAAGAGGTAGAAAATCTGCATAATTTAAAGAATTTTTTTGTCATTTTTTCTTTCTTTCTTGGGTTATGTTTATCTCCTATTGTTGTTTTTCTTTTCTTTTTAATAAATCTTTAGCTTAAAAAAGTAAATAATTCTTCATTCCTAGATAGTATATAATATGACATGATAACGTAATCCTGCAACGTCTCCTATATTTTGCAAGAACTCAATACTAAAATGAGAAAATTTTAATTAGAATATTCTTTAAGAGTTTAAAATAGTCACACTATAGTTTATACTACTTCCGTCCTATATGAAAGAAAGAGTCGTCCTTTTTTATAGGATTATATATACAACTTATAAGGTGCATTAATTATTTTTCCACAAAATTACCCTTAATCAAATAGAAATACCTTTTTTATAAGATTATATATACAACTTATAAGGTGCATTAATTATTTTTCCACAAAATTACCCTTAATCAAATAGAAATATTGAAAAATCATTCAATTCTCTCGCCTAATAATTGATAGATAAGTTTGGCAATAGAATGTACACACTTGACACATTTAATGTGAAAATCACTTTACTTAATTCTTGTGAATTGATCAAAACACTATTTAGGGACGGAGGTGTACTTGTTTAGAAAAAAAAATTACCATGATTTTCTCTTTTAGGTACTGGTACCAAAATGAACGTGCTTGAGTGTTCAAAACACTCAATAACTTAAATATTTATATACACTATAATTAATTACATATTATGATTATAAGGAATTACATATTATGATTATAAGGAGACATAAATATAAGTTCAACTCCTTAAGTACATGAATCTAAACATAAATGAACCCAAGACTTAAATGCTCCTATTTTCAATGGGATACTTAAATGAATCTTGTTATTTCCAACACTCTCCCTCAATGAATAGGTATTCTCCATTCCCAACTTAGATACAATTCATTCAAAATTTGAGCTACTCAATCCTTTGGTGAGAATATCTGCAAGTTGCCATTGCGAGGACACATATGAGGTGCAAATCAGCCCACTATCAAGCTTCTCCGTAATGAAGTGTCTATCAACCTCTATATGCTTGGTTCAATCATGTTGAACTGGGTTACGATAGCTGGCTTGTTATCAGAGTAGAGTTTCATAGGTCCTTTCCATATGACTTTCAAGTCTTCTAAAATAACTTTGAGCCAAAGTAATTCACAAATGCCTTGTGCCATGGCTCGAAATTCAGCTTAAGCACTAGAACGTGCTACTACATTTTGCTTTTTTGCTTCTCCAAGTCACAATATTTGCTCCAAGAAAGGTGCAGTACCCTGTAGTGGATCTCTTATCAACAATCGACTCTGCATAGTAGGCATCAGTGTAAGCTTCAAGTGTTGTATTCCTATTTCTTTTGAACAAAATTCCTCTTCTTGAAGTTCCCTTAAGATACTGCAAAGTTCTATGAACTGCATGTAAATGAACCTCTTTTGGACAATGCATGAATTGACTAACCATACTCACAACATATGCAATATTTGGTCGAGTGTGAGACAAGTAAATTAATTTCTCAACTAGACGTCGAAAAATTTCTTTGTCTACTATAACATCTTTTGCACTACCCAATTTCAAATTTGGATCTATAAGAGTGCTTGTAGGTTTACATATTGTTTTCCTTGTCTCCTTGAGTAAATATGTAGTATATTTTTGTTGAGATATAAAAATGCCTTTTTTGGAATGTGCCACCTCGATTGCTAGAAAGTACTTTAGCTTTAGCTTTCCAAGAAAGTACTTTAGCTTTAGCTTTCCAAGAGTTTCCATTTCAAACTCCTTAGCTAAACACTGACTCAATACTTGTTGCTCCTTCCAGTCATGATGATGTCATCCACGTATACTAAAAAAACTACTACTCCCCCTTGTGGGGAGTGTTTGATGAACAATGTATGATCTCCTTGACTTTGCTTATAGACCAAAGATACTGTAACCTTAGTGAACCCATGTTGTTTCAGGCCATATAATGCCTTTTTCAACCTTGAAGCATGCTGAAATTTCCAAGATTGTCTGCATTTTGAATGAATGCCTTCACTTAAAACATAGCTGATTTCCACCTGCAAATTCTGTTTAAGTATACTACTACTTTTCTTGATCAAAAGTTGAACTTCTGTGAAACCAAGATCCCAACTTGACTTTCCCAGGCACACCACGCTTCAGCAATAAAAGCAATAGTAGCCATCAATCCACACATAAAACCAGCAATTCACTGTTGGAAACTCTAATTCATCAATCAGTCACAACTAGCAGCACCAATACAAGTTTTACACGAACCATGATAATTAAATGCATAACACCACAAAATGATCTTCAAAATTGTAGAAATAAGGAAAATTCAGACATGCTCTCTTTTAAATGATAGATTGTATGTACTTTTAGTCCAGAAAGTTATCCTTTGAAACACTCTTATTTCAGGGGATTGACCTAACAGTGCAGAAAAATTGGAGGACCGAATTGGAAAATTAACTCAAATTAAATGTTACCCAGCAATTCATTCACGTCTTTCATCTTCAGTCAAATTTTCTTCTTTTCTGGTTTTGTTTAAAATCATCTGCGGGCTCTACATGAGGAGAGATCCTCTTTGCAGCCAATACATTTTCATCACCACTACCAACAAGAACATTCTTATCAGGTGCATGAAATTGCTTCAATATTTCACCGATTGGATCATCATATATGAGATAAACTGTTGTCTTCATCACAATGAAACTGCTCCAAAAAACAACAACAATCTCCACTTTGTCACCAGGTTCCATATTTGATACCACTCTCTGCCACTCCTCATTTTCAAAGGAGGCTAATGCCTCTCTCTTATAGAGCTGAATGGTGGTCTTGGTGTGATTTATCACCAACACATTTTTGAGGCCATCGCATGTTAGGTTATCTGGGCTTGAAGATATGACAAGGCACAACATTGTTTTCAATTTACGCCCTTTCACTTGAGGAACTATAAAAGTTACAGAAGAACCTTCGGAATTGAAGGTTAACCAATCTGGAAAACTATTGCCGGGGAGTAAGCAACCACCACACGCATTGACATTTATATTCTGTAAAATGAAAATAGGCTCAAAATTTTACTAAACAATATATTAATATGACTATTATTTATTTGACAATAATGAAAGATGTAACCTTCCTCATAACATAATTAATCGTTTTTATCTATAAAAATTAACTGCCTGAAAAAGTTCTCAAGTAATAATACTTTACAGGTTAAAAAATCATTGTTGAAATTTTTTAAATTGCATAGAAATATTTGCTTGAATTCTTAAAGGAGAAGCTAACAGTCCAGCTTAAAATACCATAGCAACTGTCCCAAATAACAGTGAGGGTTTCCAATTTCCATTTGATATTTATGCCGTTAAACAAACAAATTGTATCACTCACTGTAATTAGAATTAAGTCCCAAAATCCAAAGCGAGGCTCATAGGCCCAATATTTTGTTAATCTAGATTTTTTTCTTGAAAAGTTTTCGAATTTATTTTTCTCGGAAAAAAATCTAATACATTTTTTTCTCAGAAAAAATCAAAAAAAAAAGTTTAAATTATTTTTTTATTGAAAAATTTTGTGAGAAAAATCAAAAATTTATTTTTTTCAAAAAAAAAATTCGAGAAAAAAGAAAAAATTTGTAAATCATTTTTTATCAGAAAAATCGAAAGATAAATTTGAAAAAGTAGGTCCATAGGCCCCACTTAGCCCACAAAATTTTTAGGGTTTTTTTAGTTTTAGAGGCTTCATTTCTTGGGACCTTAATAACTGAAATTTTTTGTTCTCAAATATGTGGGCTAGAGTCAATAATTAATGGGCTTGTAAAATTGACGGCTCTAATTATAATGTGCACTTAGAAGACTAACTGATTTTCATAAAACAAAATTGATACAAATGATGTCACAACTCAAGGTGCTAACTTAATCAAAATTCAGATTAATGGATTTCTGGTTCTTAAGGGACGTATTGATGAACTAATACTAATTTCCTTTAGTGTTTATATTTCTATTACTAGGCAGTTCAATTGGTCTTTATTTTCCTTATACGTACATTTATATTTGAAAAAACATGCAAATCCAATACATAACTAGAATTAAGTATATATATATATTGAAAAAACTTGCTAATCCAATACATAACTAGAATTATATATATATATATATATATATATATATATATATATATATAGATGTCGATGAATATTCTATGTTCTCACGAGTTAAAGCACTTATATGTTAGTTTGAAAAACAATTGATGTAAAAGTTATTATCAATTTAACGTTTGACTAGTATATATATTTCAACGAAATTTAATCTATAAATGTTAACAGGACTATTTACATGCATCTGTGAGAGTAGTTTCCCAGATATGATCATGACTTTTCCTACTTGCTAACCAAGATGTTCTTTGATAGGACATTAAATATTGGGCCTTGGCCCAATAGATAGGTTGATTAGAGAATAAGAGTTAGTTAATATATTATCTGATTTTATGGAATTCTGTTTCAGATTTCTGTTATAAAAGAGAGAGAAAGGTAGTTAGAAAATCATTCATAAATATATTTAGAAAATAGTTAAGAGAATATTTTTCTAGATTATGAGTAGTTATGCTCTGGTTTAGGAGTTCTTGGAACTCTGGTTTAGTTCCTTTTCTGCATTTTCAGATTTCCACCACTGTAAGAGCTTCAAAGCTCATCAATTTCAGTCAATAAAATTATGGTTTCTATCATCCTTTCAATGAACTTTTTTCCAAAAGTACTACAATTATAAATAATTGTCAATTATGAAAACGCACCAGCGATTCAGAAATGGACACCAGCAATTCACAAATAGCACGAAAACGTCAGAAAAATTCAATGATGCTACGATCACCTATTGTGATGGATTGAAGTTCACGAGGAATTGTTTTGGCGAGATTATGAAAGTAGGTATGCACAGCTTCCCAAACCTGCCAGGAATGGAGACATTCAACAAATTTTGAGAGTAGAGATTCTGAGGTCGTAGAGAGAAGCCATGTGCAGAGAAGTAAATCCTATTATTCCCACTCAAGATACAACAGACTGACATCATCAACTTCGTAATCTTCTTCAGTGAAATAGCGAAGAGGTATTTGAGGGATCACAACAATTTTTGTGAGTTGGTGACCACAAAGAAGGCCTTCGATTTGTTGGTCATTTTTTATAATTGTTCTCATCAAGCTTTATGGAGATTTTCAGTTAGAAAGTGGTTAAAGCAAAACAAGGAACACAAGATTGTGCAGCAGAATTTTTGGTGGCTGAGAATGGATTGGTGAGGGAAGCCATGGTTACTGACCAAAAAATGAAGCTCTATGATGCAATTTAGAATTCATAGTTGAGATAACGTAAAGAAAAATATCAAAAAGGGAATCAACTTGGTAATATTCATTCTTAAGGTAAGAGAATACAATAAGAAGTATTTATACAATAGGATTCGGCAGTAGACGGTTATAACCGTCTAATTGCTTACATTTGGCATTAGCTGATTCCAGCTGCCAGTAATTGAATAGAGAGCTGCCCTTAGAAGCTAGTCAGAATCGAGATCCTATGCAAGATCGGGGAAGGTTCACAAGATCTTGAATCATGAGATTGTAACGCAGAATGCAAAATCCTATCAAATTTAGAAATTCATATATATTGCATATAGATTCATTCATATGCATGTACAACAACATAATTTAGTAAAAAAAAAAAACTTCAAATCACTCCCAAAATACTTAAAGAAACTCAAATTTGGAATCATTAGATTCATAAAACAACTAAAACACTTAGAAGATGAGCAAATCACAACTAAAAACCTCTAGAACAGTCACCAAAACAACCTAAAAAACTTCAAAACAGTAGCAAATCCATACGATGCTGAAACACACAGAATTGTGCAAGATCAGCGATTCCACCGATCCCGTGACTGAATCCAGCTTCTCCCATCATTTTGGGTTTCTGCTCATCAACGAACGCGGGGAAGGGATGCAAGATCGTAAAATCGTGGGATCCTACCAGCTGGATCAAGATTTTGACTACCATGCTTAGAAGAGGCTTGCAGCGAGAAGCCAAAAGGCCTAACAACAATACTAATGTGCATTACACCTATTCACCAAAAAATGGCTAAAAGCAAACATTTGAGGATCGTATGAAAAATATCTATGATGGTGGAGCTTGGAAGAAATTTCTAAATAATATGTTTAGGATTTCATTATTTCAGTGTTAACCGATAGCAAATAATCACATACACTGCATGTATTTTTCTTTAATAGTTCTAGTCTTACATGAAAGGATTCACATTTAATTAATAATAATATTAAAAATAATTACCAGAACAGTAAGACATTAAAATGGTCATCTATTTTTATAAGAAATTAACTCTTCAATTATTGTCTATACAAAAGTATAACAAATATATACATGCAAGGGGGAGAGAGAGACCTGTAAGATGCTTTCTTTCAAAATATCGGCGGCTTTGCAATTCGTTCCCATTTGTATTAGAAGAGACTTCTGGGATTTTTTTGTCGCTGAAATGTGCACTTGACCACAACATTCAATTAATGTAGAAGTCTTCACAGCTGATTCTTGTGATGTAGTTGCAATTGATTCCAACTCCTTAGAATTTGTTGCACTTAAAGCATCTAAAATTGCATCTCGTGAAAGTTGAAGTTCTGAGCCGCACTCTACCAAAAGGCTTAGAACCTTTGTAAGGACATCGGAAATAGATGATAGACTGTGGGAACTACTTTTTGATGCATCTAAAGAAACAAGAGATGACATGCCAGCAGGTGTTTGAACTAAGGATGAGAGATTATTTGTTGGTGACATCCAAGACCCAATGATAGAAGGAAATACTTCACGTGAGTGTCCATTATAGCCACACAGAGAAATATACCCAATGGTTTTTGACCTTACTACTGAAAAGGGCACTTTTGTTATTGCAGTGTTATCTGCGAGCAAAATGGTTAAGGATTCCATTTGTTCCAAGTCCTCTTCCAACTCGTCAATTATTAAACACCCAGAAAGAATAAGAGTTTTCAGAGACTTCAACGTATAGATGGTTCGTGGAAGGTTACGAAGACTAATACAGTCTTTCAAATTTATCATGAGAATTTTATGGAGATGTCCAATGGTATGGGAAATCTCAGACAGCCTTGGACAATCTTTGAGTACTAGCTTTTCAAGATTGGGCAAGTTTGAAAAGTCGGGGGTCTTTGTCAGATAACGAGAATGACTAAGATTCAGAATTTTCAAATTCTCCATCATCTACAACAACCAAAATGTTACACAGAACTTAGGTAAGAATCTTAAATATATAAATAGAAGTAAAATATTACAATGTATGACAAACCTTGAGAGTGGTAAGTAAAATATTTATATGGGTGTAGTGTCATTTTTTTTTCATATCGATATACAATGGTTCAGTATTTCTTTTCCTTTCAAGATTCGCCGATCAATGCTACATTTCCGAATGTAACGTTCCACATATGAGCATTCTGAGGAGATTTAAAAATTTGGGATGACAGACAGGTTTGATATTTAAATTGAAAGGTTCGTTACTCAAATAGTCAAAGCTTCCAATCCTTTCCTTTGCTATCTTTTTAACATATCCATGTTTTTGAAAAAGATTTAGGTGGTAAATAGTAATTATATGTTTTGTCTTTTGTAGTTGAAAGAACATTCATGAGAGATGAATACCAAATATATATAGAACACATTTTATTGGGTAATCTCCTGGAAATTTCATGTTGATTCATTCATGGTGTAAATCTTCACACTATAATCCAATTATGAATTGCAAAATTATAGACAATGATTCGTTATCATAACCATTTTTAAGAAATCTGAGTTTATTATAAAGCACTACAACATTGGATAAGAGGTAAAAAAAAGTTTTATACATGAAAGTGAATCAAATTTAAACCCGTCTCCCAAGTTTTTAAAAGTTTGTAAATCTTATTTTAAAATTTAGAAGAACTAATGTATTGTAATTAAAAATAATAAGCTTCACAATTTGATCTTTTGGAAATATTTTACTGACGGTACTTGCAAAATTAGAAAGGTTGACAAACAAATGAAAATTGTCTACAAATACCATGTACTAAAAAGGTATTGAAAATTTAGATGCTTAACTTAAATTTCAATAATAAATATGAAAAGTGATAACAACTCATAACATGCCAAAAATTAATACCTGCATCTCTTTCCACACAAGTTTGATATTGCTGTTTTCTAACTCAATGGAAACTAATTTTCCTTGATCAAATTTTGTAGGTATGCATGTTAAAGGAAATCCATTCCAACACAGCCATCTCAAATTTCTTGAAAGATATTTAAAATCTCCATCAAGTTGTACACCAGCAAGTTGAAGCAATCTGAGTTTCTTCATGTTCTCAAATGCTTTGGTACTAAAACATTTGGCATTAGGTGTCAACTTCAAAACCACTCCCTCAACAGCTTGTGTTCCCTGTGAAATACAAAATGGACCAAAAAGTAAAACACACACAGCTAAAAGAAATAAGGCAGATAAAAGGTTGTGATGAAACCAACCATTTTTACAAGGAGCTAGGAAGCACAAAAGGATTCACAGCCAAACTAATATTCAGAGCTTTTATGATTATCAATAGAACAGGTGAATGTTGGCATGTGGCTCATATAGGTTTGTTTGGTTGTATCTTTAGGCTTAAGATATTATAAATCCAGAATAAAAGAAAAAGTATATGAAGTTCTTACAGTTTGTTCTGACAATACATCCAAGACATCCTCATTAAACCACAACCTGCAACGCTTCTCAAGTTCCTTTGGTGATTTCTCACGAATGATTTCTCTTCCCATATCTCGTAGCAAATCATGCATTCCAAGCTTGTTCTTATCATCAACAGTTACAAGACTTCGCTCAACAAGGATACTTATTCCAATTTCTGCGAAAAATCCACAGCCATTTAATATATGAATAACATCATTCCGGTCCATCCCAATAAAGAAACAAGCTATGTCAAGGAATATTTCTTTCTCCGTATCATCATTTAAACCATCGTAGCTTATTTTTAACTTCTTATGCACTTCATCATTGGGAATTCTTTTGAGTTTCTCCAATACACACTTCCACTCAAATACTTCCCTATCAAACAAATACGACCCAAGGACTTCTAGAGCTAGTGGCAATCCCCCAGAATACTTAACTACATTTCTAGAAATTTCGGCAAAATCTTTCGTAGGACTCGCTTGCTTGAATGCATGCCAACTAAAAAGCTCAATAGACTCTCTTTCATCCATTTCTTTCATATTGTATACTTGGTTAACTCTATTCCCTCTAATTATGTGCTTATCTCTGGTTGTGATGATTATTCTACTCCCTGAACCAAACCATGTACGACTTCCACACAAAGCTTTCAGTTGGTCCAATTTATTCACGTCGTCAAGTACAAGAAGTACTCTTTTATGGCAGAGTCTTTCCTTTAATATAGATTTTCCTGATTCAATGCTTTGTATCTTGGTTGTGGTTTCTTTGAAGATATCATATATAAGATGCTCTTGTAAATACATTTGTCCAGCCTCTTGCTCCCAAACTTCCCTAATATTTGCAAGGAAGCTCCTGCCTTCAAAATCACGGCCAACTTTATTGTAAATGGCTTTTGCAATGGTTGTTTTACCGATGCCTCCCATACCCCACATCCCTAGTATCAGAACATCATTTGATAGTGAGGTGTCTAGTAGTTGAATTATATCTAGGACTCGAGATTCAACTCCCACTGGATTATCGGCGACGAACAAGTCTGTCTTGTCAAGCAAATGTGTAACCTTTTCAACAATGTCCTTGATATCCTCACTCTCGTTTCTATACAAAAATGAACCAACAAAAAGATGCATATTTATTTATGCGTATGTATGTGCCAAAAGAAGAGGGGAAATTTGAGAAGAAAATTATAATTGGAGTATGAAAGTTGAACTGTTTAGAAAAAGCTGCAGTGAGCCTCAAAGTGTTGTCCAATAGCTTACTCAAAAATAAATTGTATGTGAAATTATCATTATCATTTAGTACATCGACAACATGACAGTGAAAAGGAGATTTAAATACAAACTTCAGATGTCAACTAGCAAACAGGGAATGATTTTTACTTTAGAAGAAAAGACAGAAAATACCAAAGAACTTAATTTAAACAAATGGTCAAAACTCAAAAGGGTTTAAATGGTGAGTGAGTGCATACAAAATAGAACTAGTTCATTGTACATTTGAAACTTTTTTTTTTAAACTTAATGATTGTACTTTAGTACAATGCCTTTTTGTTGGCCAAGTGACTTGTGTTGCTTCATTGTATATTTGAAACTTAATGGTTTTATTATTTGTTGGTCTCTTATTGTTACTACCAGGGTTTTGCATAAGAGCATCCATATCTCTTCAAACATGGAATTAAGCTTTTGGAAAACTTGCTAGGTAAGCTCACCCATCCTTAATCAGTGAAGATCATTTTCCATTTGGTTGAATAGATAACAAGTCATTATTGTGTCAAGTTCACAATAAAAGTTGTATAGATAAGTCTCTCTCTCTCTCTCTCTCTTTCTTTATATGTGTTTCCCATTTTCTTTTTTCTTTTATTGTTTACCTTTTCACAGTCTACTTCATCCATTTGTTTGTTAATATATAAGATTGGCTCTATTATTACATGTAACTCTTTTTGTGTTGAATGCTAACAATAGTTGAAGTGTTAAGTGGCAGGATCCTTGGCCTATACTAATTAGTAACATTTCTTGATATGAAAATAAACACTTTTGTGCATGACCAGAATATAAACATGACAACTGAAGAATTTGAAAGCAACAAGTAATTCCTAATTATAAGCACCCTATGCAAAAAAAATAACCTAATTATAAGCCTCTTTTAAATTACTAGATGTTCTTATTATTATTTTGTCAAACACACCCCTTATCTATACTACTAATGTGTATGAAAAGTCAAAGTTGAATACAATCATGTACAAATGGTATATTACAACGAATTTAAGTCGCACCACTAATTTTACATTGCAGATACATAAGTTGGGTGAATACCGCAGAATAAAAGATTCTAATTGGATGTTATTGTAAAACTAGTTTAAACAATACATCAAATAAACACATTAAATTCACAACCTATTTTTCTTAATATAAATGTGAAAGACCCAAAAAAATGTTTCTATTATATATCGTAGTTCGTTTGTCCATTTGTCAGTTAAATTGGTTAGTTAACTAGACTAGTTAATTAGTTATCTAATTGAGTATATAAGTCTATGTAACATAATTAATTCTCTCAATTATTAACATCATTTCATTTACTTTTCTCCATTTATCTTTTATCACTACTTAAACCAAGAATTGTAACAAGTGACATATAAAATTAACACATTAAATGCCGGCAGTACCTGTGATTTAAGACTACAAACCCTGCAATGCCACCAACCTCAACAAGAGCATTTTTCCATCCAATCGCCTCATACTCATTTTCATCATAATTATTCAAAAGTTTTCGAAACACATATCCAACATCACCCGTCTGATGACGAACTTCCGACGGATCTACACCGTAGAACACAGGCAGTACCACGTGTCCCATAGTTCTACGACACTCCATTATTTTCACCAACTCTTGCATACACCACCGCGAACCCGCGTAATTTCTGGAGAAAACAATAACAGAAATTTTGGAACGTTCGATCCCTCGTAGTAGTGATTTAGAGATGGGATCTCCTCTTTGAAGTGAGTGATCGTCCTTGAAAAGAATGATTCCGTTGTTTTGAAGAGATGCGGAGAGATGTGAAGTGAATGATGCACGAGTGTCTTCTCCTCTGAAACTCAAGAACACGTCGTAATTGGAGAGTGAAGACAAGAGAGGAGCGTCGTGATTGGATAATGGAGACAAGGGAGGAACGTTGAAATAGGAGTTTTTGTTAGTATCATTCCAAACATCGCTCCATGATAGTGGAGACAAGGGAGGAGCGTCAAAAGAGGATGAACTGTCTGAATGTAAATCGTCGGGGAAGGAAATTGGAGAAGACATGGATGATGATTTTTTGGAACGGAAGAGATCGATGTTTGGATTTGGAAGTTCTATTCAATTACTGTTTAAGGATTTCAAACTACTATTCATTCAATGAATCATTCTTTAGTTTGTGCGCCCATGGGGTGGTTATAATATTATCAACTTTTCATTTTAGTTACAATTTGAAGATGCTGGAAAATTCAAAACGGATATTTGAACTGTGGTTGTCGTTTTTCAAACATATTTGGACTTCTTTACAAAATTTGTTTTTTATTAAAATATTGAATTTACTTTTATAAAGGAGATCCTTTTATATTACTTCACAACAAACTCTTACAATATCTAGTTCTTCCTTTATAGAGAGATTTTGTCTCAGTAAAGTCAATGATTTAATTCACTATTTCAAATAATAACATACATGTATTATTTACTCTGCCTCTTAAGCCTTTAAGTATTTTTCTCTAGCCTCTCCTAGATGTCGTGGTCAGAGCCTTCTTCAACTTTATGACATTCTGCCATTGAGGTTTATGACAGTCGTTGTACCTTTTCAGGTATCTCTTAGGTGTGAAAGTGTTGTTGCCACTATTAGACTGATTTACATCAGTTTTAGTTTGTGTCTGAATTGACACAAAGTTTGTTTCTATGATTCTAACTCTCATTGACAGAATGTTACGGATCAAGTCCTATATTAGTACAAGTGTGTGTGAATACTTTGACTTATTCTTATTGGTTATAATAACTCTATTGAGAGGATATTTTATTCATATTTTTCTTTTGATGTGTTCTTGGCCTTTTTAGAATTTCTTCTTAGCACATTGCATTTTTCATTCTTTCTCTCACATGTATAATGGGTTGAGTGAGTTCTTAAATAGAGAGAAGAAGTGTCTGTTGAGAATATTATTGTTGGAGATCTTCAATCACCATTTAAGACATATAAGCCTTTAATATGTATCCATATATATCTTCATAAATAATCCAGCGTATCGCGGTATGAGGACAGAGAAGCAGAGGATACTATGATCAAAGTTTGTCTTAAAGATTTTTAGACAAGTAGCAAATTCAGGATGTTCAACAGATGATGCACAAATGTTTTGTCTTCTTTGGAGAGTTGACTTTCATCATAACGTTGACTTCTTTCAAAGCATACAACATAAATCAGAGTCAGACAATTAGATGCTTGAGGTGATGGTGTGATTATCATAGGTAAACGATCACTTGCTTGTTAAGTTTATCAAAGGCAGACGAACAGAGCATGGTTGTCTTCAGCAAAGGCAACTGAAACAGAACATATCTTGTATTTCTAGAGTCACTAGAACTAGAACATTGGTTGCATTATTGGAGTCAGACAAGGTAGAGTGTGTGTCACTAGAGGCACGTGTCTGAGTGCTTGCATCAGACTCAGACAAACGAAGTGAAGCGGAGTCTTGTTGTTCCTTTGCCTTTTTTCAAACACCAAAGGATATGCTTATATTATAACACATATTTTGTAACGCTTGTCTTTGAACTACATAATGCAATACTTTTTATTGCTATATTACGACGTTTTCCATTAGTAGACATAGTTACTTGTTTATTAGGTGATAATATTTATTGTGTTTAAGACACTTAAATTATTATCTCTAATATACTTGTAATTTATGTTACTTTCAAATAGATAATCATTAATATAACTCTTTGTCTTCTAATTTATTCTTCACATTTAGCAAATACAGTTAGGGGATAATTGTTCTTTATTTGTTTGTTTTTGTTATCATCAAAACATCAACCAAAGGATTTATAGCTAAAACCACGTCTGCATTAACACAACTTACAATAAATAATTATTAATATTCTTTTCATTTAGTAATTTTTGTTATAATTTTGAGCACATTAGAGCATTTGTATGAGATGGTAAAGATCTCTTCTAGCTTAACTAGAGGTTTTGACTTCAAATTCAGTCATAGAAATGCAGTAATGTTAAATTTCTTGAGAGATTTTTGCCTTCTATTTTGTACCGGAGTCATTGAATATAGGAGTTTGACTCTTTGTAGCTTGTATCCTTGGAGGGATGGAAAGGTAGGTTTCCCCACACACTCCAACGATCAATTAAGAATTTGTTAGAGTATGAGAAGAATTTATGTTAGAATTTTTTGTGTACCTTTATGATCTATGGAGGTCAGTTTATATAGGGGTTCCTCTTAGGGTTCATGGAACCTTCTTGTGATGGTCATCATGAATCATAAATGATTGTTAGGGTACCTTCTTATGAATCATAAATAATTTAAGTGTCCAATTTCTTTGAGATAAATGGTCGCCATCTAGTGGCTATGATTGTGAAAAAATTGCCATCCAGCGGTGGCGATTGGAAGTCCATGTGATCTAGGATACACCATCCCTTCGGAATACATTCGGGTGAACGACTTACCCTAAATTTGAAAAGATTTTGCAATGTCACTTACTAGATCAAGTCGAGCGGTATTGGTCTAGTCTAAGTGGATGTTAGTCCGACTTAGAACAGTTGCCCCCCAAGTCGATCATGTGATGGAATCAATGATCGACTAGAATACAAATTTGTTTATCTTGGTCGAAGTGGGACTTCGGATGTAAGTTATCATTAATTTATAAATGACTAACTTCAAATTAGATCATTTTATTTTGGAGAATCTAACAGCCGAATTTATATGTTACTATTTTGAATTCCAAATTACAAAGAGTTGTTTCGTTAATTACCGTGTTAGATAGTCCTTTCGATGCGTCTTTTCAATCACCTTCTTATAAAATGTGTTAAATCTGAGTGATCATCATCACATTAGGCACTATTGCACTTATAGGGTTTCTCAGTCTAGACTTTTTTGAACTGTCAAATGCATGCATTGGGAATTTTGTTCAGCCTTTGGATCGATATTACAAATTGTGGAAAACCTCTTGTGAGTCATTTTCTTCTTCCTCAAAATCTTAAAATATCTCTGGAAAACTCTTAGGTACCTTTTGCGAACTGCTTCCCTCTACTTTGTTTTTCAGAGAACTTTATTAGTGAGTTATTTTTCTTTCTTCTAATTCTAATTTGATTTCAATGGTTTTGTTGTGTTTTGAGGATTTATGTTTCTTTTCCTCCACATTTAATGGTGGTTTTAGGAATTTTCCTTTTCTCCTCTCCGTCGTGGACGGTGGCCTTGGATCTCATTTTTATTTCTACTTTTATTTCTTTATTCCTTCAATTAAGTTTAGTTTTAAGCTTCATTCGTCTCCTTTCACTCCTTCTTCATCAAAGTGGATTAAGGGGTGTGATTATTATCTTGACCCACTCTTATCCATTTTGATCATTTGGGATACTATATCGTGGCTAACATGGTTCAAAAGGCGGTATTACTATATCATAGCAAGGTCAGAAGAAGCTCATAGAAACATATGCGTCATCAATCTGGTTTACGATCGAAATGGGGATATTTTTATGAACGAAAATGGTGAATCGAAGACAGCTTGTAAGAATTGGTTTCTAAAGGTTTAGACTACGGCACACTTCAATCGTAGACGAGATGAGCTCACATATAAGCTCGAGAGCTTAGTCCCGCCGATCTATAATGTTAACCGTTTACGATTCTTTGTTAATACTTTTGAGAAAGAACTCATGTACTAGATACAAAGGGAAATCGTCAATATGTCTCCCATTGTATACATACTCAGGAACTTTTAGCTTGTCGTGATCAAGAGGAAGCTAATTATCTCCTAGGTACTAGATTGTTGTTATGTTGTTTAGACTAATATTTGATATTTTCTTTTACTCTAACTTTTCCTTCGATTTCTTTATTTCAACGAATATGCAATTATTTCTTTCATAAAGAAGTACAAGTCAAAGGGTATTTGAACGTCTTTGTCAATTCCTTCTTAGGTTCCTCCAATTCCACCTCAAACAAAAGACGTGGTCGGAGACACTTCTACTTCGGGAGTTGTTCTAGTTTCCCCCAAACAAACGACACCGGTTTCCGTGAGCAAAAACACGACCTTCTTAGGCACGATCCTAAGCGAAAGAATGCAAAAATGGTATCTGCTAAAATGCACTTGGTTCCTAGACTTTATACGAATAAGGGTACAATGATGAATTCACAAGAACAACGCATGATGTTATATCTAAGGTTAGAGTAAATGTTTTTAGTGATGGTTGGGATTTATTTTGCAATTTTATGATAGTAAGTCATTCTTCAATGTGATTTTATGAAAATCATAACATTAGGAATCGACTAATGGATAAAGAAGAATTAAGTGGGGGAATTTTTAGAAATTTTAATCAATTGAGATGATATCACATGTGTTAATCAAGCTCTAAAAGAAAACAAAATCAAACGCATTTTTGAATTAACAATAGAGATTCTTAACTTCTTATTAGACATGATTTTTTTTTCATCTTCTTTTTCGAAGGTGGTGTTAATTGCTTCTTATTAGGTGATTTAGGTATCTAATTTAAATCTTTCTACCAAATATTCATCAATCAATATTATATAAGAATTTGTCAAGGTGAGGTTAGTAATTCGACTTTTTTGAGTGAAATGTTAATGAATTGGAAGATTTGAGTTCAATCTTAGATAATATATATATATATATATATATATATATATATATAATAACAATGAATTATTAACTATGACTATTTAAAAATTATATATACAAATATTTAAAAAAAATATATGGAAAGAGAACATACTGTAAGCAAATAGCTAACTATTTGATGCTTCGGAAAAGACAATCTATCCTATTTAATTAGTGTTCTTAGCAAATATAATTTAATTAGAATTTATGTTAGGCAATTAAAGAAGTTTAAAGTCGGAGATCCTAAATTCGATTTAAAAAACTAACATAATTTAATTAATTACTAACATTTACCTATAAAAATAATATTATATGTGAAATAATAATAAGTAGAAATATTCCAATTCCCATAAAATGAATTCATAATATTTTCCACTTTGAAACATAAAAAAAAACTTTCAACATTTCATTTATATATATATTAGTGTATGATTCAAGTATCATAGAATGAGGTATTGAATGATACAAATACCAAATAATCCATAAATTATATATAAATCATTATTTTATGTGACAATATAAATTACTACCTAGAGACATTTAAATATCATATGTAAATTAATGTTGGATATCATTTGCCAAAAAGCAAAAGGTAATGAATCATACTATTACAAATTATCAATATCATTAAAATTTTACTTCATGTGACAAACTAAATAATTTCTTTCTTAAAAAAAAAAAAAAAGATTTGCACACACTTATGCATGGTGAATTAATTTGTTCCCATTTTGATTATTTTGAGGGTCCAACCTCTTTGTATAAATACGTAAACATATCTTAGCAATACCATGAAAAGTTAGTCACTTTGTTTTCTTTGCCAAACAAAAAAAAACACTTGAAGCAATAATGGAGAAAATGTTGAAAATGATGTTGAAGATGATTATGTTTGTTGTTATTGCAACTATCCTAGTGGGAAGTGTACATGGAACACGAGCAAACAAATACGTTGATTGTATTCCACTTCCAGAAGCATGCATTATAAACAAAAAATGTTGTCATCCACCCCTTGCTTTTGCTATGTCTCCACCTGTTTAGAATTCTTAGCTCTTTTCCTATTTTACTAATATGATAATAATTTGGGTTTGAGAAAAGTTGTAGTCTTTCTTATGTAATAAATTAAAATTAAATGCAATGATATGAATAATAAGAAATTATATATGATTCCATCTTTACTATTATTGTTGCATGCATTTTTTAATTTAGTGTTGTATTTTGTAATATTTTTTATCTTTTCTTTACTTACAAAATAATTTACATTTACTTTTTGCTAAAGAAACTAGTGGGAATCAAATCTACAATATATTGATTCAAACATTGTCCTTTTATCTCTAGAGACATGCCTTGAAATTCACTAAGATCATAGTTGATAGTAAATTTGGAGTTTTTCTTGTAATCGATTTAAAAAACTTATTTTTAATGAGGTAATTTGTTATTTTATTTAAAATATAGTTATATAGGTTGAATTTTTTTATTTTTGTTTGTTAATCAAAAATACTTAAACTAAATTAAACCACAAAAAAACTACTGCAACTCATCCATCAAAACATTGACTCATCATGTGAAATCAAAACAAAAGTAAACAAGACTTAGTTTTTCTTATCTCGTGCTCCACCCACAATCATCTTTCTTTATGAATATGAATATGAATAATTTCCTTTATGAATATTGAGCATTTCCTCATGCTTATATTGAACATTTTCTTGTCACATTATATTGAACATTTCCTCATGCTTTTCATTTATAAATATGAATAATTTTATATTTCTATAAAAAACAATCAATATTTTTCTATTTGAGAATGTAGCGCACTTCTCTCACGATCTTCCATTTTGAGAAATAAAATGAAATGTTAACAACTCAACCGTAACAAATAGAAATGAATGCACTGGAAAATTTGTGTTAGACCCGCAAATTTTTGAGAGGGGAATTTAAAAATAAGTACTATATAAATAGTAGACTAATTTTATAAGGTATATTGTACATGTCCCAACTTTTGGGACGTCCTTTGTACCACTTGCATCCTTAAAAAAATATATATGCACCAAATTAAATAATATTTTAATTTTGATAGTTGATTATATTTAAGAATTTCTAATTGATTGATCTTGTATCGATATTGTTTTTGTTTAGATGGATAAGAATATTTATTATTTTATAGGTGAACATGAATTCACAAGAACAACGCATGTTGTTATATCTAATGTTAGAGTAAATGTTTTTAGTGATGGTTGGGATTTATTTTGCAATTTTATGATAGTTAGTCATTCTTCAATATGATTTTATGAAAATCATAACATTAGGAATCGGCTAATGGATAAAGAAGAATTAAGTGGGGGAATTTTTAAAAAGTTTAATCAATTGAGATGATATTACATGTGTTAATCAAGCTCTAAAAGAAAACAAAATCAAACGCATTTCTGAATTAACAATAGAGATTCTTAACTTCTTATTAGACATGATTTTTTTTTTCCATCTTCTTTTTCGAAGGTGGTGTTAATTGCTTCTTATTAAGTGCTTTTGGTATCTAATTTAATTCTTTCTACGAAATACTCATCAATCAATATTATATAAGAATTTGTCCAAGTGGAATTAGTAATTCAACTTTTTTGAGTGAAATGTTAATGAATTGGAAGATTTGAGTTCAATCTTAG
>JBBPBP010009779.1:70612979-70636254 GCA_037974735.1 Cicer chorassanicum
AGTTAAAAGAATTGATGCAATAATAAAAATTTATTATATAATCTAATATTTATAACATTTACATTTATAATTATTAATAAATTTCCAAAAAAAGTATTATTAAAGTTTTTTATTAAATAATTTTTTTCTTTTTGATATTAAATAATTTTTTTCTGTACCAAAAAATAATATTTTTTTAAGAACAGATAATTTGCTTGTTAATAATTATAAATTTTTAACACCTTAAAAAAATTATAAATTTTCTCTCTATTATTATCTCAACTCTCAAGAGTCTCAACACTTCACCTTCAAGATTCAAACTTTGATTCCAATAATCAATTTCAAGAACACCCAGAATCATTTTCAACATAATCCCTCAAAATAATCTTCATTTCAAAATCTGGGTCACCATGAATTTTAAGTGCTTAGAAGATTTCTGGGTATTCTACATGAACCATCACACAAAGCAATCAACAAGAAGATGTCACTTCATAGGAACAGTCTTCACAATCATCTTCTTTCTCTTCTCAATCTTCTTCACTTGGAAGCTCTTGTTTCTTGTTCCATTTTCTGCTTATGGATTTTCAATGTATGGTCATTTGATGATTGAAGGGAATTTTCCTGTTACTATTGGGTACCCTTTTTGGTCTCTTTTGTGTGATTTCAAATTGTTTTGGTTTATGATTACTGGAAAAATGGATAGAGAAATGAAAAGACTTGGGAAGAGACCTGTGTTGCAATTGTTCTGAATTTTTTTTATGTAAGTTTGTTAACAACTTTCCCTTTGATTTTAGTTATATTTGAATTTTTATTTGTTCAAAAAATAAATAGTTGAAAATAAACTTGTAATGTATCTTTAAAAAAAATACATGGATAGTTATGTACTATATGATACAATATTATAGGTTTTGATTCATTTAGCTGACCCTATTTATTGGGATAAGGTATTATTGTTGTTCGTGTGTATTTTTTTTTAAAGTAGTTGGCGTAGTTTTTTTTTTTTTAATTTATAATTTTTATAGTTTAGATAATTTGTTTGAGCATGATGAGTTTACAAAAATATTACTACTACAGCTTAATGTGTGTGATAATGAAACTGGATAGATGATAAGACCATAAATGAGATTAACAAGAATTAGATGAATGTGGTACATTTTCTTGATTATTATTTTTTGAGCAATATTTTCTTGATTTAGATGAATATGTGGTGATACATTTACTTGATTTTAAAGTATGCATCCATAATTTCCTTGGAATATTGGGAAGATCAATCAATTTGAATAAAACAATCAACAGAGTTGCAAAATTGCCATTTGATCATCTATAAATTGGTTTTGTTGTTTTTAATATTTATTATTGGTTAATAAGATTGTTTTATTACCTCATTTTTGTGTTCTCGGAATTCATGATTTCTTGTAAGATATGTTGGGACAAAGAGTTTTGAATCATAGCAAGATTTTTCATATTATTTTTATTCTGAATCATAGCAAGATTTTTTATATTATTCTCTAGATTAGAAATTCAGGAACAAAATATTATTCTCAAGATTTTTCATAACATTCTCAATATTTACCATATAAATTTAAGATTACATTTTATATATGACACTGATATTTCTTTTTCTTCAGTTTGCATGACACCACAAATTCGAAATTTGTTCAGAGAAAGTCTCTTGGTTGAATCTGTAAGTTTTCTACCTAGATTGATGAGTATGTTAAGATCTTCACAAAACTATAGACTATTATTATGAAAATATGCAGAAAATGACCAACTCTATTTTGTTCTTACATTACAGGGGCAATATATGCACAATTTCGACACAATTATTTGAAACATGAAAGTGCAAATACATTCATTTACAGTTGAGTGAGAATTACTGATGAAGATTATTCTTTGTATTTAGATACCAATCTTTGATAAGTAGACTCTGTGAGGTTCAAATTTCATACTGGT
The DNA here is from genome assembly GCA_037974735.1 of Cicer chorassanicum. Classification (NCBI taxonomy): domain Eukaryota; kingdom Viridiplantae; phylum Streptophyta; class Magnoliopsida; order Fabales; family Fabaceae; genus Cicer; species Cicer chorassanicum. The sequence goes on from JBBPBP010009779.1 coordinate 70,614,912, forward strand.
GATGTGATATGTTGAAAATCAATTAGTCAATTATTGGTTGTAAATAAAAAATGTTATTTGATCATCAATGTTTTGTAGCTAACTTGTGTGGTTACAAATTTTGCATTTGTTGAACATTTTTTTTAATACTTCCAACAACAGTAAGGGAACTGTTAATGTGGTACTGTTTTTGAATCACCCTCATGAATAAGTTTTCTAAACAGTAAGTAAAATGTTTAATTATTAAAACTTTTAATACCTTAATTTTAATGAACCAATGTACCATTTCTACTTCAAAAATGAGCAAATATGATCTCACTAGCAACTTTTTTCACCAAAGTTCTCTAATTTTTCAACTTTTACAAGATTTTAATCGATAATTAGAATTTATTAAAATGGTCCAATATGCACAGAACAAAGAAACCATAGTCTTTGTTACAACATGAAAAATAAAAGGGCTAAATCAAACCTAGACAACAAAACCACAAAAACTAAGGCTTACAAGAACCATCAACCAAAAAACAGGTATTAGATAGTGTTAAGGCCAACAGATAAACACCAGACACACACCTTGCCCCACATGCTAGCAAACCCATGGCCCAAAATTCAATCTATCAATCAACATAGCTATTAGCTCCAAATATGTTGACCACATGTTCTTTCTAAACATATCCCCCAACTTTATTCTACACGTTCAACACCTATTTTGATTTAATAATTAAGATAAACTTCATCCCAACCCAAACCAACCAATCTTTCAACCTTTCAGAGTTGACCCTTTGGTTGCAAGATATTATACAAAAGGCAGTAAATTCACTCAACTCAGATCAATGACTCAACTCAAATTATGATAAAAACAAATTAGAATCCTCTCCAACTTTTTTCCATGACAGTTATGAAGAATAAAAGCCCACGTGAACAGTCAAGAAGCAAGTCCATGCCATCACTTAAAACAATTTTCTTAAGGGGGCTTCTTTTCGCATTCTCCCACATACACTTCAAAAATATACTTAGTCTTTTTACCCTCCAAAAGTATACTTCCAAATAAAAATACAGATACTTTCAGATACAAGATATAGTTTTTTAGAAACATAAGATAAAAGTAGCCCTACTTTCATAATACTTAAAAATACTCAACAAATGTCTTCTTTTTTTACTGTTTTAGCTGATCATTTCCATATGGGAAAGTTGAAACCAAAATTAATTGAAGTACATATATAAGAAAACTGGAAACAAATTGGAAAAAGCTATATATTATTATAAATATCTATTCTGTTATAAAGATGCCAAAAACACACAGTCTAGTTCTACATATCTGATTACACTACACGTTTAAGGGAAAAATCCCAATATCAGTATCTCAATCACTGTGTTGCAACCCTCAACTAACCAAGCTTGAACAAATGCTTCTCATAAAATACGCACTTTGACTCCGGCACCATGCATAACTCCGGCACCATGCATGAAGCAAAATAGTCATTGCTAATCATTGTTCCTCGAAAACGATGGCAATGGCACTGAGCCTTGTGGGCGAAGGATGACAAGCACGCCAAACATCCCAAGCATCGGAAGAACAAGAAGCCACTTCAACAATTTATAGTAGTGCATATGGAATGTGAGGGAAAATTCATCAGAGAAGTATAGCCCATTTTTGTCAACCATCTCAACCAAAACTGTTCCTGTAGTCCTTACTCCCACAGTTGGTAGCTTAATTCGATGTTTACCAGGTTGGTTATAGGTCTGGTTCTGTTTTATTGTTCTCTCTCCTTGGTAATTACCAGGGACAAACAAGGATGTCTGAAGAGTTCACAGCATGAAAAGGAAAGAAAAAAAACTCAAACTAGTGCTTGATAGGAGAATTAGGAATAAACCTTCCAATTAGTCTCTGAATTATCATTATCTTATTTGGTCCCTAAACTATAGAAATATAATAAATAGTCCTTAAACTATTATCAATACATTGTGTTAGTCCCTCTATTATTTTAAATATAGTTGAGAGAATGATTGTTCCGGGACTAACTTGATGGATTGAGAATAGTTTAAGGACTGTTTATTGTATTTCAATAGTTTAGAGACTAAATTGGAGAAATAGCTAAAGCTTAAGGACCAATTTGATTGTTTACTCGGAGAATTAGTGATCTAAATAACTTGGTTGAGAACTTACAGTGACATGGTATGGTCCTTGATGACCAGATGGGTATCTGTAATTATCTACAATCTCAATTTCCACCCAAAAGCTCTTGCCTTCCTCATCACGGAATGCCCTAGAAGGATGAGTAACATAGATGCCTTCACGACCGTACCGATTTGCAACATTATTTCTTCCTTGGCTAGGCAATCTCCATGCCTAAAACATGGTATAAAGCAATTAAGCAAAAGACAAGAGTTTCGATGAACAAGTTTGTAAAATATCCTACCTTGAGGGGATGGTGAGGAGAGGGAGTTGAGAAGCAGAAAACATTGCCATTCATTGTTGAGACAATCAGATCAAGATCATCCCCACCATCCACATTGTCTGCCAAGACCATGCTATATCTGCAAAAAAATGACTTGTATCGTATAAGTTCTGGAAAATAGTAAGGAAAAAAAACTCATGAAAGCATAGAACAAAGGTTAAAGATTAGAGAATTTCTTACGAAGTTTCACCAATGTCAACAACATCAGCACAGCCTGTAGGTCCATCAATGAGGTACAAATAACCATCAAATGAAGTGGTAACAATAGTCAATCCCTTCTTTTTTTCTTTGTGTTTACTTAAATCAACTAGAAGAACTTGATTCATCACTCTTCCATGAGTTATGAACGGATACCGTCCAATAGATGATCCATCCCTGCCATCAAGAACGTGAATCTTCCCAGATATTGTTGGCACAACAAGCTCCGTATGGCCATCCCCGTCAATATCGCCAACAGTTGGACCCTGTGGAAAATGAATTTAGATGACATTGACAAGTCAAAATTTAAAAAGGAAATCAGCTCAATGGCTGCTTATACAGTGAGAAAGTTGTGCATTTGGAGCAGTGGTACAAAGAAATACTTGGTACAAGTTGTACCTACAATTTGTTAAGACATTTCTAACTTCTAATAAGAGTAGAATGTCAAAATTTCAAAGAGCATTCAAAGTATAAACTAAGGCAAATGCTAAGGACACTTGCTAATGAACAAAATATAGAAATATAATACTGTAGTTGTTATAAAGGCTTAAATTAACTATAACCTTGCCTCCAGAGTTAGAGTCTCCAGGTGTTTGGAGATGCAAAAATTGCAGATTTTTTTTAGCTATTAATCACCTTACTTCCTCCATTGTTACTATTCATTTAGTCCTCCCCAACAAAATTCAAATTTTTTTAGGATTTGCCAAATAGTTATATCAAAGCAAGCAGACCTAAAATGTATGAAAAGGTGCAGATGTAGATCTTGTATATATTAAGTTTAATGTGTTATATAAAGTGATATTTCACATAAGCAGTCTATCATCAGAAACACAGTAGTCCATGTCTTAATGACTTGGGAACAAACAAACAGGAATCAAAATATAAAAATGACAGCTCAAAGGAATGAATCAAGCCCACGATTTAAAGTGGTTCATTGACCACGCAAAATGGTAATTCTATTTCTTTCAGAAATTCGATGGCACATGAGAAACATAAAGCTAAAATGATTAAGTCCTAGCTTACTTTCTTTACTCTTCCTTTTTTATCTAAAAGTCATGTATTATTTCTTTACCAAATTCTAAGATGGTATCAGTTCATCCTAAATCCATGGCTCACATGGTATCAGGGCCACTGTGGTCACAATTAAGAATCTCAAGTCCTAGACATGAGAGGGTGTGTTGGGAGTCCCACTTAGGGTATATTATGGCCCGAAAAATAAGTGGAAGATATCCTTCATCTTACAAGTTGTTTTTGTAGGGTTGAGTTAATTCCAACTCAAATTCGAAGATATCCCATCAACCCAAAGCAGTTTGAAAATGCTATTTAACATAGATATTGACTGCTCCACGACAAAATATTCAGCAAGACAACATAAAATGCACGCAATCATGATACACTCGTCGACATGCTAAGAAAGATTGAGATAGTACGTTACATGTGGAATAAGACTCTTCAGATGCTTTTCCCATATCAAATCTCCTTTGGGTGTCCATACAACAACATTTCCATGTGTATCAGCAGTAACTAGCTCAATTTTTCCATCATCATTAACATCAGCTGCAATAACAGCTCCTTGAATTTCGGCCATTTCAAGAGGGAACTTTTCTCTAATTTTACCTATTTGAGAACAAAACTATTAGCTTTTAAATGTTTAATACACCAAGGAGTTTATATAACCAATGTCAACATTTAAACCAATGAAGACAGCATAGAAGCATATAAAAAACATTTTTAATACAAGAGAGTAGTAGATACGTAAGCTCCAGGCATTACCGTGATGATCTAACACATAAAATAGGCCATAAGAAGTTCCAACAAGAATGTCCAGATACCCATCACCATCCAAATCTACAACAGTTGGAGAAGAATATATGTACCCTCGGAAGTTTGCTGTATCTGTACTCAGATCAAGTTCTGCAGTCCACTTAACTTGTTTTGTATCCAGATTAAAAACAACAATACCACCGGCAACGTATTTCCCAATATCAATATCACCCAGTTCTTTCATATGCTCCTGCTTGTCATAATACCTGTCAGCTTAAACATTGCCAATTACTAACAGACCACTAAATTAACAAATACTCATTTGTAAGTGTAGATTATACCAATATAAGAAAACTAAATTCTCAATACGGCAATTTTTAATTTAACAATGTAAAATTTTATCTTCTCAACATCTCTGTTTCCAATACGGCAAAACAGAGCATGTTATTGAGTTCTCTACCATTGCCAATATTCTTTGAAGCTCAACTCGAATCTTGGTTTAGATGCAAAGCCAAAGCAGCAGCAACCTGGTTTTGTTTGAATTTTATACTGAAATTCCTATATCCTATTGCCATTGGGTTCATACTTCATAGATGTGTGAAGAGCATATAGGTTGAAGGTCTATCAAAATGTACAGCTATTAGGTCCACTAAATTTTATAGGATATAAAAATATAAAATTTTAAGTTGTTTATAACTACACAGTGGAAAAACAATGAATAGGTGATATCATTTATTAATTTTTGTGTGTAATTAAACAATTTATAATTAAAATTGTGAGAAATTTTTTGGTATTTATACTGTTAATTTAATAATTTGTTCAGAATTAAGACACTTACTAACAATGAATAAAAAATATATTCCCAGATTCGATATTTTGAAATTATTCTTACAAATTAATTATGTTTTATGATTTTTTTTACATATCTGAGTATGCTACAAATGTCACATCTTATATTTTTTTAAATGACTGTATTGCCATACTGGATACCTATCATATCCGTATCCGATAACCATATCATGCTCATGCCATGGCTAGAGAGCTTGAGCTTCTGCACTTATTTTTACTGTATTTTATTTTCTACATATTCACTAATACAGTCCCCCTTCTGAGTTTCATTCCCACCAGATGATAGTTCACCTTCCTAAAACCATGACGCATATATTGATTAAATGATAATAGAAAAGGTGCACAGCTACCATCCTATTCACATAACTCTGAGTTCCAATCACAAAATTGTAATAATGATAAAGAAACCAAACAAAAACATAATTGAAAGTAAAAGTAAAATGTAAAGACAGACTCACTCATGGTCAAAGAAATAAGAGACAGCAACAATCATTTCCGATACACCATCATTGTCAATATCTGCAATGACCTGGCAAAGCCAAAAAAAATACTACAATGAAAAGCCAATATTTTGTTTACAATGTAGAACTAATAAACTTTATAATAATAAAAAAAATGCAGAACTCATAAACTTTATTATAATAAAAAGGATGTAGGAGAAACTAACAGGAGTGCACAAGATATGTGAGTCAACATTCACATAATCCTCTAATTTATCATGTTTCACTTCAGTCCATTCTTCATCACCCCACAACGATTCATCAACATAATCATCATAATCATAGTTGTACTCATCAGCCAGCTCATCGTTATTGCGGAATATCTCAAAAGACGAATCAGCATCTGCTTCCAAGCCTTCATCATTTTCCACAGTTGCGACATGAATTTCTTCCTTATCTTTGGATTCAGAACCACCTTGTTCAGCTCCTTTTAAGTTGTTATCTTCCAGCAGACGCCTCAGGGTGCTGGTTTTGTTATCTGCATTAACAGCCTCCATAGAACCAGCACTCACAGAGGAATTGTCAGCAGTTGTTGGCATCTTAATATTCTCCTCTGATTGGCTTCCATTTATTTTCTTTTCAGACTCTGGATTGGACAGACTTTGTGTGTCAGGGTGACTTTCTGTTGATGTGGCAGCTGAAGAATTGAGTTCATTTCTGCTTCCATTCATTTCTACAAGGAGGAGAATCATTACCCAAAGATAAAATTAGATAAAATACAGTTCACAATCACATGAAGCCCAAAATTATACAGTGATTGAATCAGCCCCGCGTCAAATCAGTTTTATTGTGTAGATAATGAAAACATGAGGATATTTAAGCTATTTCCATCCAACAATTATCTAAGTGGTAAGCACAGCAGAAACTTACGGGACATAGAATTCGCCATAGTAGCTTCTTGAACAAGTTGATCATCATGAACATCTGGATGGGTACGGTCCACTGGATCATTATTCAAACCCACATACCAATTTTTAAGCACTTTCCTACGTGGGACCTCAAGCTTTTCTGACATCATATAGCCGGAAACTCTAAAAATGAAAAATTATTGTAACAACCTTAATAAAAGAACCTCAAGGCAATGTACAATTTGTACCTGGAAGCAAAATGTCGAAACTATTTCTCTCACCTGAAAAACAGCACTTCACCATTGTAGGTTGCCAAAGCTATTTCTCTAACCCCATCTTTGTCTATGTCATATAGAAGAGGACTAGAATGCACAGTTGATTGATGGAAAGCAGGCCAGCCTAAAAAACCATGCAAAAGATTGTTTTGAATTAAAGTCAAATCCAACACCAGGTGATCTATCACAAATTCACAATATTAAGGACAGGTATTGAACATAAGGATTTGCAACATTAGCTAAACCTGATAACCCCATTTATGTTTATCTTCTTCAGACCACCTTTCATAACAATATAATATCATATTCTTCCTTAAACTGACTTACAGAATTGTAGATCATTTTAACAAGTTACTAGTGTTAGAGATATGCTTGGTCAAATCCATTTTAAATCTTTTATTTTCACTACTAGTTAAAGCCTCAATTAGTAGGAATGATTGAGACTAGATTACCATATGGAAAAGAAGTCCCCTTTAAACAGTACAGATTGCAGAACTTCAAGAATCTACACCTCCCAATGTCTTACTCTAACTCTCTCAATTGACATGATGCCCTCTCTCTAACTCCTTCCTCTTTATATAATGTATACATCACAACCTAACCCTTTATATACATCACATCCTAACGGTACCAGGAGCAACTCTGCCTATGTTGTTATGTCGTATTTTTGTGCCAAACTTTACATGACTAGTATCTAACCCAATAAAAGAGGAGAGTTGTATTAAGCAATTGGAGACCAACATAAAACTTTGTCAAATCTTACACAACAGGAATCAACAATACAACAGCACCAATGGTAGGTCATTTACCCATGTGTGACACACTATGTATCTCAAGTGTATTTTAATAAGCAAGAGCCACTGCACCAGCTTACAAAAGCGGTGCAAATAGGAATGGGCCAATTTTTTGTAATTTGTAAATATTGATTACAGTGAAAACTCAAGCCACAAATGGTAAAAGCAATCATTTTTTAGTCATTTGCTTCTCTCTGATCATAGAACATCTATTAGTAACTTAGTATTCGTCTTAACTATCTTCTAGACTTCTAGTTCCTTCTCTTAGGGCCTGCTGAATTCTTCTCAATCTAAAGTATAAACCCCTTCAATTAATCTCAAGCCTACCACCATACTATACATATAATTAACCAAAATTTAGCTGTAACAAAACTACTACAAATATCATCAGGAGAAGGAATGCATATTTTATACCAAAAATGAAACAGAACTTTGACAATCTTTTTACCTGGCATTTTGTCCCCATCGGTACCTTCTAGAACTTCAAGGTAGTGAACAAAAGAAGGAACCACTATTTCAAGCTTTCCATCACTGCCAAAACAAAATTGCAGGCATTTGATTTGATGACACAAGAAAGCAAGCAATAGTCAAAATTAAGCTACTCCCTCCATTTCATATCTTTGATAGTTTAAGATTTTAAAACAAAAATTAATAAATCATTTAATTGATGTATATTTTGTACCAAAGTACACTTAACTTTATCATTAATTGTTTTACAAATTTTCATTTTTCATTGCAAAAAGCATAAGTGTATAGTTGACAAACAAAAGTTAATTGTATCTTAGATTTCAAAAAACACCCATTATTTTGAAACAAAAATAAAATGCTAACACTACCAAAAGATTTGGAATGGAGAGAGTAACCAAGAATATAGGACTAGCACACACATTCACTCAAGTCAACCATTAAGAATCTCTTTAGATAAACAGTTTAATTAAACGCTTATAGCATAAACGCTTGTCATATAAGCTATTTCAATGGGTCCGTTTGTTACAGCATTTTTTGTAAAAAAAACACTTTTTTTCAAAAAATTAATCGCTTTTGAAAGTTTTCATCTGTTTGTTACAACTTTTTAAAAAATGAGAATCTGAAAATAATCCAAAAACTGCTTCAAATGACAAGTTGTTTTAAGTAGTTTCTCAAAAAAAGTATAACTGATTTTAAAAAAGTAAATTTCACTATGACAGACAAACATAAAACTATTTCTACTTTTCTTAAAAATCTCTAAAAATAATATCTAAATTATTGAATACCAAAATCACTTATTTTAGAATTTGTAACAAGCAGGCCCTATAACAAAACATAAAATAAAGTCAAACCTTTTTTTTTATAAGCTATAGTTTGTTTTCATACGTTTTCATAAACTATTGCAAAGAACTTATGGAAATAAGCTAAAGACAGCTTAAGAACATGTCATAAGTTGTTTCCATAAGTTTTCTCAAACATTATCACAAGACTTATGTCAATAAATAACCTCAAATAAACCAATCCAAATTCCAAACATACCCTACAATTTAGATCACCAAAAAAAAAAGGAACAACACAAAAATGACACACACACACACAAAGATTACCTGTTAATATCAGCAATCAAGGGGTTTGCATAGACGCTAGAACTAACTTCCGTTTGCCATCTTAACTCCAAATTCATAGGACATTTTGAATTCACCAAAGCATCCTCATCTCTAAAACCACGTAATAACAAAAAAAAATAAAAAAATAAAAAAAAATAAAAAAAAAATAAAAGAAATCGAAACCTAGATGAATGAAATCAAAGAAACAATGTGAGTATGAGTAAGTACATTTCGGGGTATCCTAAGGCATCATCGGAGGCTTCACGTTCCCGGAAAACATTCTTCTTGGAATCCTCGGAGAAAACGAAGGATGAGAGAACAAGGAAGAGCAAAAGAAGAAGACTCGTGGGAGAAGAGGGTTTCATAAGACCTAATTTGTGTAATTTCACCACTAGATTGGACGATTGAAGATTGGAATTTGTTGAATTAGGTGATTAATTCAGTGTTTCATAGGTGGATTGTGAGAATTGAAAACCCTAGATTGATGTAGAGTAGCAGTTGAAGGGTTTATTGTTGGGATCTGTGTGTGGAGAGAAAGCTGAAGAGAGAATTAACAGTGAATTTTTGTGATGGTTGCTGTTGATATTGCTGTTGTGTGTGTGAATTTTTACACTTTCAAACTAGTTTCAAAGGAAGAGGGAGAGGACTCAAATTGGACTCAAAATTGTCTATACAATGAAAAATAAAATTAAAAAAATATTATTATTATTATTATTATTAAAAAAATTGGGGGAGGGGTATTTTATTATTATTATTATTAAATGTTTAAAGACTATGGATGATAGTATTATTCCATAAAAAAAAATTAGGGATGGTATTTTTACATCTTAGCTTTCTTTTGTTTGTAAAAGGACGATAAGTATCATTATAAATTTATATAAATGTGATATTCTGTGTTCGAATTCGAGACAATATATTCAATTTAATAATATCAAATTTTATTAGTTGAGTTAGAATTAAAAGACTCTTTACAATCTTATTTAATTAGGTTTCATAATTTAGATATTTTATCAAATATATAATATAATAGAAATATAAAATATAATAAAGTAACGTTGTGGAGAAATTTGATTTGGTGACTATTGTGATTTGTTGCATTTCCGCTTCTTTATTTTACCCATGCTCATGGATGGATGATCATGGTTGAAAACGATTCCTAACTTCTTTTGCACCAAATCTTAAGTAACAATTAGCAATGTTCAATTCTTAATTCACCTTAATTATACGAACATGTTAAGCAAATGACATCAAACTCAATCTAGGTGGATAATGTTTGAACAAAATTGGTTTCAAAGTACTTAGACACTACTTGTTTTGATGATAACATAATCGATTTGTGGAAACAATTTAAGACGCTAATGTTTCATTTAAGTGTGCAATTCCAAGACCACAAATACTATGTAGGATATTAGGATATATCCTCTGATGATTAGTCAAAAAGATTTGGTAAATTATGCATTCCAAAACTAGTGATAAAGCACCTCTGATATACTTCCTCTGATGGTTCAAGCAGTGAACTGCCACAATTGCCTCTGCCTCTAATTCAGTTCTGCTCAAAGTTGCCTCTATTGACTATGTCTCTAGTAAAGCAATCTGATTGACTCTACTAAGTCTGTCTCTAATGAAACAAACCAGACTCTGCTAAGTCTGCCTCTGATGAAGCAAACTAGACTCTGCTAAGTTTGCCTCTTATGAAGCAAGCAAGACTTTCCTAAGTCTACCTCTGATGAAGCGAGTAAGCTTATGCTCAAACTGCCTATGACCAATTGCCTCTAGAGATGAAGCAAGTGTCTGACTTCCTATACCTCTAATAAGTTTCCTCTGGTGAAAGTCAACGCCCATAGAAAAGTCAATGTTCTGATAAACATCAACACTTAGAGAAAAGTCAACCTGGAAAAGTCAACACATATGGTAAATGTCAATGTCTCTGGTAAAAGTCAACGTCTGACAAGAGGAAAAGATCTTATGCGGGCAATGAGTGCACTGCCTCTAATAATCTGCCTTTGATTATCAGCATTGCTTCTGGTAAATTTGCCTCTAATTATCAGTACTACTTCTGGTAAATCTGCCTCTGATAATCTATTAGGTCTAATTGTCTATTGCCTCTAATAAATTTGTAGGTTCTGATTGTTCTGTGCCTCTGGTCCAGTACTTCTACTTCATCTAAACTTAATTCAAATACTTGAAGAAATTATGAGTTTTGGAAGGATCAATTGCTAAAAACAATGAAGCTCCATGCTGAAGGACACAAGGTTATACCATGAAGGACACAAGGTCATTCCATGAAAAACACATAACCATACTGTGAAGAACAAAGACAATGCAATAAGGCTTCTATAAAAGAACATGCATTTTGAGTTGAAAATAATACAACAACTTACAACATTTTTCAAAGAGAAACAAACGCAACACAACAAGTAAAACATTGAGTTTGAATTGTTCAAATCTATTCATGTGTTGAGAAAGAAAATATGAAAGCATTGTCTTGTAAACATTCTCTAGTGAGAGAGATAATTCAGCAAACACAAACATTTATTCTTTTGTAATCAAGCCCAATAGTGGCTGATTGTTTTCCTCAACGGCTTGACGATACTAAGCTAAAAGTTGAGAAGACATTGTTAGAACTTGTAATTCAAGTCCAGTAGTTGATGCCCTTTCCTCAACAACTTGACGGTACAAAGTTGGAGGTGAGAAGTTTGAATACAGTAATTGTCACTAACCAGTGTTCAAATGTAAGTTGTGTTTTAGTGTGTTTAGGGGATTAAATCCTTCGGAGGAAAGCACTTGACGTAGCTATTGAGTTAGTAGTGAACCTAGATAAATTGTTGAGTCTTGCATACTATGTTATCTTATCTTTTCAATTTATTTACTTTAGTTTTTAAGCCATTCGAAATAGTTTTAAAAACAGTAAACACAATTCAAACCCCTAATTTCTTGTGTTTCTTGATCAACAGATACAGTTTGTAGCATTTTTCAATCAATTCCATATTGTAACATAATTCAAGTGTTAGTTAAGTGAGTTAGTTAATTCAATTAGTATTGTCAGTTGGCTTGTTATGAGTTGTTTTACTAGTTTCAGTTCCAGCTTGTAGGTGTTAGTGCAAATGTGTTTATGAGCCTATAGTAGGTCAGTGCAAGTGTATATAAATACAAGTGTTGTTCAATAATAAAGTGTGTTTGATATTCATTCAATTGTAATCTTTATTCTTTTTTTTTTCCTTTCATTAACTAAATTTAATTACTTTGTTCTTAAGTCCTAACAAGTGGTATCTAGAGCCATTGGGTTATGATCCAACATTCAGTTAGTGCAATCATGTTCGTGTGTGAATATTTCCTCCTGTCCAATTCAACAAATTCTTTTCCCACAAATCTTCCCATTTTGACGGCAATAATTGTGATTAGTGGTGCGTAAAGATGGGTGGCATCTTTGGATTTCAAGATGTGCATGATATTGTGAAATAAGGTGTTTAAGAATTGGAGGTGAATGCTATTGAGGCTTAGAAGGTTGTGCATAAAGATCTTAAGAAACGTGACTGCAAAGCTGAGTATTCTCATTCATCAGTGTGTTGACTATGCAAATTTTACAAAAGATCTTTGCAACAAAGTCAACTAAGGAAACATGGGATATCTTGACAAATGTTTATGGTGGTGGTGATAAGGTGAAGAAGGTTAAACTTCAGACACTTGAAAGATAGTATGAGTTACTGAGCATGAATGATAAATAATCCGTCGGTGAGTACTTTACACGACTTCAAACTTTGGTGAATTCTATTAAAAATTGTGGTGATGTTTTTACAGATCAGCAAATCATTGAGAAGGTGTTGCATACTCTAACTCCTCACTTTAATCATTGTTGTGGCCATTGAGGAATCTAAGGATCTTGCAAAAATGCATGTGGATGAGTTATAAAATTCTCTTAAAGCTCATGAACAAAGGCTTAAAGAGAGGAAAAATGTTAGAGTGCAAGAGCATACAATGTTGTCTCATCACAATGGAAAGAATGGTGGTAATCGAGGCAAATACAACAAGACCAAAGGAAAATGGAAGGGAGGAAATAATGAAAATGGAGGAAAGATCAGTCCATTGTTGATCAAGATTAGCCAGAATCTTCATACAAAAGAAATTGTGGTTCTTTCAAAAATAAGGGAGGAGGAAAAATTTGACAAGAAGAAAAATCAGTGTTATAATTATGATAAGTGGGACCATTTTGTAGATGAGTGCAAAAAGTGGGAAATGAGGCAAAAAGAAGTGTGATGATGAAGCTCATCATGTTAGGCATGATGACTCAAATTCTGATCAAGTGCTGCTAATGGTTACTACAAACTCTGGTGTTGATAATTCATAATTGTGGTACATTGACATTGGTTGTTTAAACCATATGACAAGGCATAGGGACAAGTTGTTGGAGTTTGATGATAACTTCAAGAGCAAAGTCGAGTTTGTTGACAACAGCGCCATTTCAACTGAGGGGAAAAGCACGGTGATGATGAAAATAAGGAAAGGGGAACCAACCTATGTTACTGATGTTCTTCATGTACCCTCCATGAAGAACAACATATTGAGTCTTTGTCGATTACGTGAAAAGGATTTTAGTATGGACATGAAGCATAACTATCTTCAAGTCTTTAACTCAACAAATAAATTGATTTTGAAGCCTCATTTATCCGAGAATAGAACCTTCAAAGTGAGCTTGAAGGTTGTTGAAGTTTGGTGTTTTAGAAGCACTATTGGTGATGATGAAATATGGCTATGACACTATAGATATCACAATTTGAATTTTAAGAGTCTTGACCAGCTTCATGCCCAACAAATGGGTGTTGGTTTGCCTTTAATACATTATCCTCAAAAGGTGTGTGAAGGTTGTTAGGTGAGAAAGAAACCTTGAAATTCTTTCAACACGTCTATGTTATCTAGAGCCAAGAAGTCATTAGAGGTAGAACATTTAGATATATATATATGGTCCCATTGAGACTCCTTCATCGGGAAGGAACAGTTACTTCCTAAAGTGTGTGGAGGAGTTTACTAAGAAGATATGATTGTATTTTTTGAAATAAAATAGTCAAGCATTTTCTATTTTCACTAAGTTTTATGCTCTATTTGAAAGACAAAGTGGGAATGATTTGAAAATTCTTAGCAGTGATGGGGGAGCATAATACAATTATAAGGAATTTAAATAATTTTGTGATCAAAAAGCCATAATCCATAACATGGCAGCACCATACACACCTCAACACAACATATTAGTAGAAAGATGGAATAAGACTTTTCTTGAAATCACAAAGTGCATGTCAAAGGGAAAGAAAATATCAAAGTGCTATTGAGGAGAAGTAGTGGGCACAAATGCATATGTGTTGAATAGGTGTTCGACAAGAAGAATGAAGAATGTTACACCTTAAGAGGTATGGTCAGGCAATAAACCAAGTGTTAAACACTTGAGAGTATTTGGCTTATTCTGTTATAGGCATGTGCCAAATGAAAGGATGAGAAAAACTAGATGACATAAGTGAATATTTCATTCTAATTGGGTATGATCCAACAAGAACTTATAAGCTTTTTGATCCAAAAACAGAAAAAGGTAACAATTAGTAGAGATGTTGTTGTGGATGAGGCATCATCATGGAACTAGGAGCATAGGTCAGAATTCAGTACTCAAATCATGTTTGATGAAGATGAACATGTTGACACCGATGTATTAGATCAAAGGGAACCAAGACAAACTGTAAGGAGGTGTGGGAGACAAAGATTTCCTTTAGTAAGGCGTAATGATCACGAAGTAATTCAAGATAATGTAATAACTAGAAATCGTGAATTTATGCATATATCCTTATCAACATACATGGAGCTAGTCAAATGGGAACAAGCCATTCAGAACAAAGCTTAGGGGATGCCATGAATGAAGAAGTTAGTGGATTAGAGAGGAACAACACATGGGAGTGGTGGATCCACCTAACAACAAGATACTTATAAGTGTGAAATGGGTATTCAAAAAAAAAAATTGAAACCAGATGACAACATTGCAAAGCACAAAACAAGATTTGCAAGGGGATTTCTTCAAAAGGTTGAGGTGGATTATATTGAAGTATATGCACCAATTGCAAGGATGAAAACCATTAGGCTTGTCATTTCCATTGAAAGTTCAAGGGGTTGGCCTTTGTATTCGTTAGATGTCAAGTCAGCCTTTTTGAATGATACACTGGAGGTGGAGGTTTATGTGCTACAACTACCAAGATTTGTGGTCAAAGGTGCATAACACAAGGTATATAGGTTGAGAAGAGCTTTGTATGGTTTGAAGCAGGCACCTCGAGTCTGGAATAATATAATTGATGGTTTTCTACAATAGTAGGGCTTTACCAAGTGCTCAATGGAGTTTGGAGTCTATGCCAAGTGTCAAGCCAATAACAATCTGATTTTGGTATGTTTGTATGTGGATGATTTACTGGTAACAAATAGTAGTGAACAAGGAATTGAGAAATTCAAAGGGAGATGAAATTAGATTTTCAGATGATTGATTTGGGAGTTCTTGGTTATTTCTTTGGGTTGGAATTTGTTGATACGAGGAAAAGGATATTCTTGCATCAGAAGAAGTATATGTAAGGTGTGCTAAAAAGATTTCACATGGAAGATTGTAATGAAACAATAACACTAGTTTAAAGGAAATTTGAAACTGAACTGGAGAAACGGACAAATTAGTTGATGCTACATTGTTTAAGCAAGTTGTTGGCTCACTCGAGTTCATTTGCAATAGTAGACATGATATCAAATTGGAGTATGGTTGATAAGTAGATTCATGAATGATCCCAAAATCTCTCATATGGATGCAACAAAGAGTATCTTAAGGCATCTAAGAGATACACAAGATTATGGATTTTTATTTCCTAACGAAGCAGCACAACATTCAAAAGACTAGAGCTTATTTATACTGGAGATGTGACAAGGTAGACAAGAAAATTACATTAGGTTACTAGTTTGAATTTCTTAGAGCACTAATATCTTGGTGCTCAAAGAAACAAAGTGTGATAGCTCTATCATCATGTGAAGCAGAATATAGATGCACCTCGAGCACCTTGTCAAATTATGTTGCTGGAATCATTGCTTGAAGAATTGAAGATCAATTATAAGAAGCCAATGCAACTGCTAATGGACAACAAATCTTCTATAAGTTTGGCAAGACATCCAATTGCACATGAAAGAAGCAAACACATAGAGAACAAATTTCATTTTCTTATAGATCAGGAGAACAAAGGAAAGTCGGACCTCACACATTGAAGTACTAAGCTACAAATGGCATATGTCTTCACAAAACCTCTCAAAGCCGACAGGTTTTTGGAGTTGGGGAAATGTTAGGAGTTACATAATCAAAGAACTTGAATTAAAGGGATATGTTGCAATATAATTCAAGTGTTAATTAAGTGATTTAGTTAATTCAATTAGTTTGTTATTAGTTGTTTTACCATCTTCAATTATAGCTTGTAGGTGTTAGTGCATATGAGCTTATAGTAGTTGAGTGCAAGTGTATATAAATACAAGTGATGTTCAATAATAAAATGTGATTGATATTCATTCAATTGTGATCTTTATTGTCTCTCTTTTCATTAACTCAATTTAGTTACTTTGTTCTTAAGTCCCAATATTCCATAAAAAATTTATATGAGAATGATTAGTGATTCAACACAATATGTCACACTTTTTACAATAGAGATAAATAAGCCTAAACCTAAATGCTTAAACAAAGGCAAACACATTGAAAATGTATCTTCGTTATCAACAAATATAATTGAACATTAGTTGTCATTCATAGAAGGAGACAAACATCATGAAACAAGGTAGGAGTCACACCCACGATATGGGATCTCGAGAATACTCATCACTTGTCAAGAACAATA
This sequence comes from Cicer chorassanicum, assembly GCA_037974735.1. Lineage (NCBI taxonomy): Eukaryota > Viridiplantae > Streptophyta > Magnoliopsida > Fabales > Fabaceae > Cicer > Cicer chorassanicum. The sequence continues at coordinate 70,632,032 of JBBPBP010009779.1, forward strand.
ATCACTAAAAAGAGCTTTGAAATGCCACAAGTGAAGATTGAACACACAACCTCATTAAATTTGGTAGAAAAAAATATTTTAAAAGCAATCTCTACTCTCTTCATTGTTTTCATATATAACATGCTCTTTCAACAAGACTGTTTTAGTCAAAGACTTTCAAAATATTATTTTATGTAAGCTAAACTTTATCACTTAAGGTTTTGAAAAAAATAATTGATGAATTTTAGAGAAAATTTTTTGTAAACTACAATTCAACGCCTTTTTTATGTTTATTTCTCTCACTTTTAAAAGAGGTCCAATCGAAGGAACTAAATTAAAGAATAAAAATTTTGGCCTTCTTTGAGGAGGACAATCTCATGGTCAAACTCATCGGATATATATAGAGCATTGGTGCCATAATTGGAAATGATAAAAACATACCTACCGTTTTCTATAAGTGTTGGCCAAGACTACAACATATCATTAAGAGGCCTTCTTCAAAAAAGTATTATGGAGCAATTTTGTATAATTCCATTAGAACTAGAGGACCTATAAAAAGGCAAAAAATAAACACTTGCGATAAGTTTAAACAAAAACAAACAAAAGAATGTCAATGGGAGATAAGAAGAGAATGACTGCTAAGTTTCTAAAAATCATAAAGGGCCAATAAATGAAATCAAAGAAGGCCAAGACTATGGAGGGTGAGCTCGCCATTTGTGAAAAAATTTCCTCTTAATTGCATACACGATATATATATATATATATATATATATATATATATATATAACCCCAAATACTCTAATTAACATACTAAAGAAGGTGAAAGAGGACACTATCAATCAATACAAGTAGCGTTGGAAGAGGTCGTTCGTCCAAACTATATTCACTGACCAAAAGTAACAATCACAAGCAAATATTAATAAATAAAAAAGTAAAAAAGAACAAACATGAGACCCAAAAAAATCCATGGAAAATAAAATTATTAAAATCTAAAGAACGGAATACCATGTTTATTTCAACTAAAATCCTCGAAAATAAAACTAAATGACAAAGTCCAACAATTGTAAGTTTTGCTAGGAATACCAAATAATGCAAATTTGTCCACACAACTATTAACTTCTCATACGTTGACAAAGACATAAAAAAATGTTACACCATCTATTTCGCTTCCAAGAAACAAACTATAATTTTTTGAAGGTACTAATAATCAACAAAGAGTCATACTCAAGTCAAAAAAAAAATCAACATTTCAAGAAGACAATTCTTATTGCAATTATAGGTGCATTTAAATCAACAACAAATACATTATCATTACCGATCAAATGTGCAAAACACCCAATAATCGAACCTCTATGGTCTCTAAAAATACTGACGCAAGAAGCAAACTAAAAACGCCTTAAGAGGTCTTATTCGTGTTACATTTGAACCAACCACTAGAAAGAGATTTTCAAACTACCTAAGTGAGAGAGGGAAATTTTTCAAGGATAACATTTAGCTCTAAAAAATTTAAGAATCAAAAACTCATTCACATTGTTAAACATATAAATAAACGTACAAGAGGCTAAGAGAATTGGTCGTAGTAATCGAAAGAATGAGACAAATGTATTTATTATAAATATGAAAATGAAATTTGCACTATCATATTTCTCTATGTAGACGACCTACTCATATTTGGTTCAAACATTTATGCTGTAAATATTGTGAAATCATTGTTGTGTAACAACTTTGATATGAAAGATCTCGGAGAAGCAAATGTAATTCTTGGAATCAAGATTACTAGGTCAGAAAAAACAAATTATTTGGATCTGTCTCACTATGTTGAAAAGATCTTAAAGAAATATAAATACTTTGACTATAACCTGCTTACACACCATATGATCCAAGTGCGAAACTTTTCAAGAACACTAGTGAAGGCGTTAGACAAATTGAATATACGAGCATCATTGGCAGTCTCAGGTATGCCACTGATTGTACTAGATCTGACATTGCCTACGCCGTGGGACTATTGTGCAGGTTTACTAGTAGATCTAGTATAGAGCATTGACACACTATCGAAAGAGTCATGAGATGTCTTAAAAAGACCATGAGTCTCATATTACATTATCAAAAATTTCTTGTCCTCCTTGAAGGATATTGTGATGTTGATTGGAACATTTTATCATATGACTCCAAAGCAACCAATTGCTATATTTTTAGTATAGCTGGCAATGTTGTATATTGGAAATCGAAGAACATACGATATTGACTCAGTCCACTATGGAGTCTGAAATGATAGCACTAGTTACTTCTAGTGAAGAAGCGAGTTGGTTGATATGTTTGCTAACTGAGATCCTTTTATGGGAAAAACTTATGCTAGTTGTGTTGATCCACTGCGATAGTACTGTGGCTATTGCAAAGATTGAGAATCATTATTACAACGATAAGAGACGACAAATACGTTGTAAGAACAACACTGTTAGAAAGTTACTTTTTAAATAAGCTCTTATAGTGGATCGTGTACGCACTGATAAGAATTTAGCAGATCCTTTAACGAAAGGATTAGTTATAGAGAAAGTCCTAAATACATCAAAATAGATGAAACTTTTGTCTATAGAGTCACTCATGATGGTAATCCGACCTAAAAGACTGGAGATCCCAAAAATTAGATTTTTCCTATTTAAAAAAGTTGGGACATGCAATGATGGTGATAGTTACTAGATAGTGGAAAGTCTCAAAATATCTTCCTTATGTTTACTTATCCATACTTCTTGGTGGTTAGTTTTTATGAGTTTGATCAAGTTACTCAAATATTTTATTATGATCCACAATCCCCAAGCATGAGGCCTATAAGGGCAAAATGCTTAAGAGTCATATTGGTGTACGAGTATAAGGAATATCATTCGAGTATGCACATAGATAAATAAATATTTTATGACAAATTACAACCTCCCAAAAATGAAGCCTATATATAAGGATGAAATGCTTTTGTGTTCATAAATAATATTTATTGAAGAGCTTTTTTGAATAAAGTATGCACTTCAGTACGTCGAGTGCTTTATCCAACCATAACTATGTTTCATATGACTTCTTAATTCTCTTCAATTATATAACTTGTGCTTTCAATATCTTCTTCAGTTATATTTTCCTCGACCACATATAAAATTCGCAGGAGACCTAACTTGGCAACGTTTATCATTAATGGTTTTCAGCTCTTCTATTATAATTTAACTCGTCCACAATGTCTTAGTGAAAATTTTGATTCGTGCACATTATTTTACGGTGGGAGTTTGTTTTTGCTCTACTACCGTATTTTAGCGGGAGATTATAAATATTTAAAAAATAGCATTGGATTTATTAAAACGTTAGGTAGGTTCTTATATTTAATCACTTATTATTAATGATGTCTTTTATTTTAACAATTTACTATCAATTTAGTCTCTATATTTAACAACTTACTATTAATATATAAGTAAAATTTGACAAAGTCGAAAACCTTTTTGAAATATTTATAATCTCATGACGAATTTGATGGTTTACTAAAGAAACAATTCTGCCTCAAAGAACTCATTCCCTCAATGAGAGATCCAACTTCTCTGAAGTGATTGCTCACTTTATAGAGTAAAGTAAGTAATATCAACTATTAAATAACAAATCAAAGTTCGATATTATAGATACATCATAATTAATAGTAAGTTTGGTATAACAACAACTCTTGATTTTCTCACTTTATACTTTACTCACCTTAAAAGATCATAATATAAATGCCTTCAATTGTAATACTAATAAAAACTACGTATGATATAATTTTTCAAAAAACGACCAACCTTTTAGGGCTCGTATGAGGAATACGATAGGAGACATAATAGGAATAAGTTATCATATCTTGTTTGAATTCTTTTATGAACCAACAAGATATAATAAGTTAATCCATAACTCTATCATATCATGTCTCTCTAGTTGAAATTTATATCCTGAATATGAGTTGGGTTAGAAACCAGTAGGATATGATAAAAACAGTAATATATTCAATTACTCTTATAAAATATAAAATTGAAATACAATAAAATATAAATATAAATATAAAAATATATTATAAAATATAATCTAAAATATAAAAATGTAAATCTAATCAAATATAAATATACAAGTAATTAATAGAATTTGATCTTAACCTTAAAAATAAAATATTAGTAATTAATTTAAAAAATGTTTCTGATTTTATCACAAGTATAGTTTTACCTTTTTATATAATTTAATAAAATAGT
>JBBPBP010009779.1:70638386-70656785 GCA_037974735.1 Cicer chorassanicum
AAAAAAATGAAAATTAATTAAAAATTTAAAATAAATATAATTTATTTACAAAAGTAGTTTTTTCATTCACATATAATATATATCATATCGTTATTTAAATTATTTAACAATTAAAATAGAATTATTTGGTTACTCCTAAGTTTTTTTAATTTTAAATTATTTATTTAGTTGTGTCAACGAACAACATTGAATATAAAATTATTTTATTATTTATTTAATTTTTTAATATTTTTGTTAATTTATAATATTTAAAAGTATACTAAGTTAATTTGATAAAAAAATACTATGTAATTGTTCTAGTAATTTTATTATTTAATTATAGTTATATATTATATAATGTTATGTATTTCAAATATATAACAAAAAATAATATTATTATATGTGTGTTATGATAATGAATGTTCTTGCACACACCAAAACCAGCTTGATTCTTTTGCTGGCCGCCTATAAGCTCCCCCAGCACAGTAAGAACATGGAATACATTGATGTTGGTTCCCGTTCCAATTTTCCAGCGATAGCCGAGAATTAGCAAGGGAATGGTACTTCAGATACTCCTTCATAGGAAATTATTTAGATTTGAGGACTTTTGTAAGAAGTGAATGAATGAGCTAGATTGAAACCTTCAAGCCATTAATCACCACTGCATGATTGGTTGCGAGATTTTCATGTCAACTCCGTCACTACGTGACCATTTTGTGCTGCTAATCAATATGGCCTCAAATGTTCTTACAGAACTTTTGAGGGTTTGTCGAAAATGTACCGTGATCAAGACCTTGGGGTGTTTTTGGTAGATGAATGAGCTCCATTTACAATAATTAAGTCTCCCTATTTAATTAAATAAGTTGGAATAGGCAATGGTGGTGGTAGTTACTAAATAGTGTAGTGTCATTAAATGTCTTTTCTTTGTTTACTCATCCATACTTCTTAGTGGTTAGTTTGTATGAATTTCACCGAATTACACAAATGTTTTACGATGGTCCATAGTCTCTAAACATGAGGCATGTAAGGATGAAATGCTTAAAAGTCATAATAATATTTAAATTAATAGGAAATTATAGCCGAATATAAAAATATCATTCAAGAATATAGATCGAGATAGATAAATATTTTATGACGGTCCAAAATAATTTCTGATATACGAGTATAATTGTGGGATAGGGGTACATTTGTCCCAATTTCACCGTCACACTCACTGCATTTCTAGTTACCCAGATCAATATAACTCCTTCATACCATCTACAAACCCAACTCCAAGACCTCTTAAAACCAATGCTCTATTACTTACAGCTGAACATCGATCTTCGTTACTTTTGTAGTCAAGCCTCGACCATTTCGTTTTGTTAACTTTGACCCCAATAATTCCACTCAAGCCACTAATGGCTCCACCATTATGATCCGAGAACAATACACAAAGACAGTATGTACAGGGTAACTTCCCCATTAAATAAATCTTGTTTTGCATATTCTTTATACTTTAAAGTTGCCACGCACTTAAATAGGTCTTGCCACTACTCTTATAAGAAATCATAAGTGTTCACTTCAACTAATCTTTTTTAGAAATATTTTAATACCCAAGGAATGATTTGACTGACAATTGAAGTTTTGAGGAGCAAATTGTTGGATGCTTTCAATTCTGAGAACGTGTCTTAATTTTTTGTCAAGTATAGTTTTGAACATTCATGCTTGTGAAAATATTACTCTTCAGACTATTAAATGGATACCATAAGGGTAGTGATTTCACATTCAAGACATTTCATTGATCTTTGTATATGTAGTATTGATGTAGTCAATGAGGCACAATTTAAATGGCTCGTTCTTTCATGTTTTTTAGGTGTGATCATTTTCTTCTGACTATAGAAAATACATTTCTCAGCCCAAAAAACATGTCAAAACATTAAAGGGTTTTTCTGCAAGAGCTATTCAACAGTAAAATAAGCAGCAGTGGCTTGTTAAGCTCTTGGACCAAAACATTTTGCACCGAGATATGCCAATGAAAACTTTGCGTCTAAAGAGAATGGAAGTCTTGCTACAACTAATTAAATTGATATTCACAGACAGGGAAAATTCTAACCAATGTAATGGAGAACTTGAATCTAAGAATCAGGTATCATATGAATAACTTATAATCACTAAATAAAAAGAAAATTGATAATATACAGCGATATCCTAAACCTAGCTCTATTGATCTGGACAGCTACAGGAAATGGATTTAGGATGGAATTTGTGCAGTGCCGACAGAGCGATGCAACTCATCATCACTGCTGCAAGGACTACCTAACTACATAAGCGACCTTTGGATGATGACCAAATCCAATACAATTTCCAATAAATACCAGATGCAGAAACACCAGTGGATACATATGATCTTTTTTCACCTGATGTCCTACACTTCATTTGCCCACCAGTGAAATAATTAAAGGCAATATAAGTCCCTATCTAACTACAATGAATCACCTTCGCCTTGCGGCATTAGTATGCTGATTTGCTTTACTATCGATTTTTAGCTGATTTGCTTTACTATCGATTTTTATCCTGTCTGCGTACATGGGAAGGCGAATTATCTCATTTATTTCATTCAACAGGTCTTCCTCTGTGATGTTGTCTTTTATGCTTCGCATCACCTATAATAAGATTAAGTAAATGGCTGAAGCCAAGTACAGATTTAGATATGAGGGAAATTAAAAAATGGGAGTTAGTATTGAACCTTTCTGTAAGTATTAAACTCATTTGGAGTAGATTTATCTGTCCTAATTCGCATGAATATCCATTCCAGCTTATCAAAATCCCAAGAACACTCGATGATCTTTCCAGAATAATCTGAGGGATCTAAATCATCTGCAGATTTAACATTTTCAGAAAGTAATTGAAGCAAAAGTGCCACTAAAATAAAACAAACTAACTATAAACTGCAAATTTGACAATAAAAAATTATATTAAAATCATCAAAAATTAAAACAAAGGACAACATGATACATGAGTAAAATGAAAGCATCATCCAGATTACTAAAGCATCAAATTGACAGGCAATTGCATCCTTCCCAAATCACTTTTTGGTTGGCACTAGAAATTGAAATGAACATGTGCCACATCAAGAAACGAATAATGCCCTTTGGAATGCAAATGCACCTATTCATAAATTATTTGATCTTAGCTAGTCAAATGTTTAATCAAACTGGTTGTTTAGTTAACAAACCTGCACATCCTTGAGATTCAATATGATTATTTTTACTGAATCAAGCTTTATAGACTTGACTTTAATAGCTCATGAATAACTCAGGTATGTGAAATTTAATTTTTATTACATTCATCTAGAGAATTATACTTTTTATTCAAGGAGAAAATAAAATGAACTTTGTCTGACCTTTGAAAGTAACCCTACTCCCATCCAAGAGTTTTTTCTTTCCCCGCTCGTAGAGGAAAAGTAGCTCCCGATCACCTTCAATCTGTCAATAGAAGCAGCTTCAAATTAAATGGCTATATCAATAACAAAATACAACTGACCAAGAGACATAGAAATTCCCAACACCATACAAAAGGTGATAATAACCTCAAAGAGAAAGTCAACTGAATTTAAATAAGCGTATTTCCACTTTAAGAGCCCTTCATGAGTACGTGGTACATAAGGATCGTCCCAACCCTGGCAAGTAATATTATCAGTAACAACGTTCATTGTATACAAAACAAAAGGAAAAGAAGAACATTATATGTTAACAAGGATTTGGAAGTAAAAGGAATGGACCATGAGGCAGAGGTAGTCAATGTACATTGGTTCCTTTCCTTCCAAATCTTTAACCAGTCTCATATCAAGAATCAGCCACAAAGATTTATTCTAATACTGATTATGTTGCAATAGTAGTATGTATTGCGCAGATCCCATTTAAGGAGGCAATCAACAGATTCAAAAGCAAAGATCCAAAAAGGGAATACCAAGCCACGACTTAAACAACAGTAACTGAGTGACTTGCTAGTTTAGCACAGAACGTGAATTCTCATTCTGGTGTCTACTACACTGAAAGTGATCACTGATCACCACTCACAACCCACCTGAAATATGAGACCATCTGCCTCATGTGAGAGTCTTTTAATGAATTCCTTTAAAAGCTTTGTGACAGTAGAAAGCAACCAAAAATCTTTCCTCCTCACCTAAACAACATATCAAACATATCAAGAGTTAGCAACAACAGAAAAATGAAGCTTAAAATATTCTATGATCAATTTAAGGCTCAAGATGCATGCCCTGAATGGTTCCAGATCATATCTATAGTAAGGATTTCTGCTCTGGTATATATGTTGCCGTTCATTATTTCTAGGTTCAATCACTTCTTTCTCAAGCATCTTCCACCTCTCACAGAAGGGTCGCTGCACCAAATTTGGGCTATTAATCAATAAGCATACATAGCGAGCAAATAACCAAGAAAGGAAGGAAATAAAATAGAGAAGATAAAAACATCTAAGGAAAACATTTCAAATTATGATGCACCAAATCAAGGTTTTCCAACAAACATATTTAAAGAAAGCCCGACTAAAATGTTCACCACAGCATCCTCAGATAACTCCCTTTTGACAGACAAATCTGATGGAGAGATTGCAACCAATACATTAGAATTTGGATTGAGTCTAACTAAACCCAACAAAACCAACTCTTAACAAAGGTGAGGGATACCTCCCACTTATACACACTTTTTAGGCCATATCTCATCCAATGTGGAACTCTTAACACATCATCTCATTCTCAGTACTGGACATCTAGATCGTTGCCAGAGTGGTCTGACAGCGGGTGACCCACCGGATATCAGATAGACTTTGAAACTATCTTAGAATTTGGGTTAGACCTAACTAAACCCTACAAAACCAGCTTATAGAGTGAGGGATGCCTCTCACTATTAAGCACTTTTTTAGGTCATATCTCATCCATGTGGGAATCTTAACACGTATCATCCTATGATTGACCTTATACTGAGGTTCCAAATGATGGTCACTCATAAGTGACGGAATGATGGGTGCAAAAGCAACTAGACGACCTAGAAATAAGACATAATATACCTTACAACAAACATTATTGTTTAGTCGACAGAATATGAAAACAGTTTTCTGTTTTTGTTAGGAAGACATTCAAACACACTTTCCTATTAACACATACAAAAGACAAAAATACCTCAAAATTCAAGATTTGACAAAATCATAGGCTATTAAATAAGCTTGGGTGATACGAATAGCAGTTCTTAGATCTTATATATAGTTTACAAGACCCGATAAACTGAAAAGAAATTTGAACAACTAACAAGCTACATGCAATCAAAGTAACAATGAAAATGTAACTACAGTACTACACAAAATATAGGATTCCCTTGCATCAGACTCTGATACCATGATATGCAAGAGATAAATGGGAGGCAAATGATAGAATTTGTGTCTAACCTACATAACTTAATGAATTATAGACTGAAAATAATCAAAACACAAGATTAGAGTTATCCTAGCTACTCTTGAATAGAAATGAGATCACCCCAGCATTATTTTGGGCAATCACGTATAAACCATACCTCTATTATTGAAACATGGTTGATTGCCATCATGTCATATATAAGGTATCTTCTCTCCTGCTTCTGTGAATCTGGCAGGGTATCAATAACCATCTCACCATCAAGTAATGTGAAATGGTGGGTCTTCTCGCCCAAACCCTTATAACCAAAATATAACAAATTCTCAGTCTCTGCATAATTTACATCAGAACAGAGTGCTAGAAAATAAATTCTCTCCAGGCTGCACATTGATCTCTTATAATAGTACAATTACAATCTATCAAGAAGCTTATTACGAGCCAAAGTAACAAACTTACAGCCTTATCCCAAGCTACTTTACATCAATCATCATGAGTTCATAACTACAGAACATCATCAAATTTACACATGCTATATGTAACACTATCACTTGTGTAGAAATATGTAGATCACATCAAGCTTGTTACAAATATAGCCACTTCTAAGGGAATACCACAACAATAAACGTTACCACTGCAGCCAAAGCTTGTACCCACTAGGATGACTTCTATATGAGAATATCTATTTCAATAAAGCATGTGTAACGGTTTGTTGAGGAGGACGTAGTTTGTTGATGTACACTAATAGAGGAATAACCTACTCCAACTTTGAGTTGGTTACAACTTTCATCAACAAACTATTACCCGTGCTTTATTTAAATCTATATTCTCATATAACTTCTACAGGAGTAGACTGGAAAAATGCTCAGTCCAAAAGAAGCTAAAGAACATTATGGAGAACATAGTCATGCTTCGGCAGCAAAGTTCATGAGAGTAGGAGGAGCAGAGTTTCCACATGTTGGTAGCGCTGCAGGTTATAACTGGTTGTACTTTTCCACTTCTAGTGATTAACTGTTGATAACCAAGGGAAAAAGGATATTGGACTAGAAAATGCATGGTTGAAATGAAAAAAAGAGAACACCATAGAAATCAAATCACAGCACAGAAGCACCAATGAGTACTTGGCACTGGTGCCACTGGACAGTATAGGAACGCCAGGGGTGACTCTAGTTATTTGACCAGATCTTGAAAATTCAAGGTCGACTACTGTAATGACGACTCACCAGAATAGGGGCATAGTGAGAAAGAAAAATGCAGAATTGGAGCACAACATGAAGAGTCGCCACAGAAACAATGTTGAACAGTCTTTAGGAACTGCATTACTCATAAAACATAGTATAATATATAGAGGCATAGTGTTTACCGCAAGCTAATCACTAAATAATGTAAAGTTACTATGCTAGTTATAGGTGATAATGGTATTTACATATGTCGCAAAATCTATTTATGTTAAACATGCTATAACTGTAACAACCACTATCAGATCAGAAATTTCCAATTTAAAGTAGCATACATACGTCATTGGTACTACTCCTGAAAGGAAACCTCATTTGGACCCTTCGAAAATTAAAATTTCTATCAACCAAGTAACACCCATCCAATGTTATTAGCATCATATATCGTGTACCATCAGCCTTCCATGTTGCATAATAATAACGTTGTCGTAATAACTGCAAATTATCCCTGCATACCAACATAACCAAGTTTAATATAGAATCACCAAAAAAATGTCAAATTAATAAGGAGCAATGTCTTGAAATCAAATAATCAATAAAACAAGTTAATTTAGAAAACAACAAAAATATATAAATACTTAAATTTAATTATTTCTTATTTAGGTAATTAATAGGGAAAAATATAACTGTTATGCATTAAGATGCGTTGCAAGGACACACAGGAACAAAAACTTTAGTTTTCAATAATGGGAAGAGAAAAAACTCGCTGAATATAATTATAAAAAATAACAAAAATTTTCAGACTTTGAATTTGATTCATTTGAAGGGAATACAAATGATGGACTTTCAGTCGCTGCACCCCTCTCTTACGTCCAACCCCCACCACACCACTAGAAAACAAGATTTGCAAGAGATTACTGTAAAACGACTACTGATTCTAGGATACAATTAAAATCTGAGCATCTGAGGATATGGCTTAGATAAATGGTTTATAATTACATTAAGAAGATGATGCCTTGAATTCTCGGTTATCTCTGTTACCAGAGTTGTATTTAAAAAAAAATCATTCCCTCACATTTGTTATATGCAACTAATAAAGGGTTTAGAGGTTAGTTAGTGATATAAAATCTTTGAACACGAAGATAAATGTCGGGTTATAATTTGAGGTCTGATAACATGTGGAAATTATCTTCCGGAAAACCTGAAAGTTTATAGGTTCAGAAAAACAGTAAACACAATAGACAGCACAATACAAAGTTTACAAACTACTATGCACAATTGTCTGAGTCAAGGTATATAATAACACAACAAACACAATGGAGTCATAAGGTTGACTTGGTGGTTGGGGTGGGAGAGTAAAGGAGTGAGACGGTTCGATCGCCACCCCCAACATAATACTAACATTTATCATTAAAAAAACACAACATTATAACATTCAGAGCATATTTTAATGGCTCAGATAAATAGAACCTGTTGAGAGATACTGGGTGTGAACCTGGAAACACTGTGTGTCCTCTGGCCTGCATATTAGTAGTTAGTGAACTGGCTATGCCAAACATGAGAGGTGAATAAGGCAGGTAAAACATAAAAACAAAAGAAGGAAAAGAAAGGCTTGATCTGTAAACAGATTCTGAAAGAACCATTGTTATTGGTTGCTTAGTTCACCCACAAAAGCAATATAGAACACAGAATTCCAAAAGAATATACTGCATCTGGTTTATTTGATGAGCATTCAAAAATAATGACCTATATAAATTCCAGCCATGCATCTAAGGCATTATTTGCAGTACAAATGAAGAAGCATCATGAAATTAATGAGAGCTACTCATACAGGACTTTTCCACAAATTATTCATTTAAAAGTGTCTCGCATACACAGACCTACAAGTCAACATTAAAAAAGTCCATAATAATATAAATATCACATAACCAAGCTTACCTAGAATGGGAAACGCACAAATATAAACACAACAAAAAATGAAAAAACCAAATAATCAGGAAACAAGTACATGTAAGTGGTAACTCCAAGTAACAAGAACAGCAAAACCTCTCAAATTAAAGATACTAATAGAATAGCATTGAAAACATAATGCGACAAGTCCAAGCACATCAAATGACAAGGATAATAGCCTAATGTGACAAACAAAAGGATAGGATCAAATGATTGTGTAAAAACTAGCAGAATATCCACCATCAATTCCTTTGCTGTAATATAAATGAACATGGTAAAGGCAACAACATTATTACAACGTAAAATTCATAATTTAAAAAATGAGTTCTCAAATCTAAGAATAAACCCATGCATGAAAACAAAAAGCCTTACCCCAACACCCAATCTAAGTGTTTGATAACAGAACTGTCGAAATGCATTTTGCTGATCAGCGGGTATCTCATCTCCTAAAACATCATCATTTGTCATCTGAGTGCCTGTCTCATGGTTTTCCTAAGAGAATGGGAAAGATGTCAAGTTTAAAACATATCACATGGCTGAATCCGCAATTTCTATTATGTTACAGATAGACAAATAAGAATTAAATGTATCAAACTTCGTAAGGATTAATTACCACCCATATTATAGTCACTGCACTACCCTCTATTTTATAAGATAAAACTTTCCTTTATTGAGAGCTCAATATGTGCTACATTTTACTCCATTTTAATGTGAATGGCTCACTTTGGGTCAATGTTTCTCTCTACCTGATTATTGGCATAATCTGCAGCTAGTTTTGAACCCTTATTATCAATTGGAACATTAAAATATATTATAAAAATGAAGATTTTGGTAAAGTGCCAGTGATAGTAAGGGCTTCAAGCTGGGAGTGATAAGGTGGTTTGGTGGAGTTGGAGTGATAAGGAACTCATGGGTTCAACTCTTCCCCCTGACAAAATTAACAACTAATAATGTTGGTTATTTCAAGCCTTCGACAACAGTGCGTCATTGATCCCTTTCACCTCCGAGGCATTGGACAAGCACGTGTTGGTGAAGGCGATCAAGCACACACTTTTGTGGAAAGCAGCTAAAAGAGTTATGTGCCTACAACAGAAGATTAGGGTGATTGATTTAATAAAAAAGATAACTTTCCAGGAACGGTAAGATGTTGAGGTCCAATATGAAAACCTTGAATCTCATGCACAATCCTATCTCAGACTTGGATACCATTGGTCTCATGAGCCGATTTCGAGAACCAAGTTTCACTTCATTCTTTTTTTCCTTTAATAGAAACTCTTCATTTGGGTTTCACAATCAAATACAGAATCTTCTTGAAATCTACAGTTACTGGAAATACTATTCTAATTGTGAAGAAACCAAACCTTCCAACATATATTATATTGATAAAGATTGTGTCTGTCCCTTTGATTTTAAGACAGTAACATATAAAGTTCTAATATATTATATTAAATGTTATTACTAACTACTAATTTATCACAGGTTAAACCACAGTATATAAATATTCACGATAAGTCTATTAAACCTTATACCAGTGCCTTCAATAAACAGCATGATAATGAAAGCATTTTTTTCAATGACAAAATGCCATCTTGTTTTCCTTTTGTTTCCTACTTTAAAATATTTGCATAGGAAATAGTTTAAATCCACTTTTTGTAAATGAAAGTGAAAACAATAAATGAAAACAAAAATGATTCTCAAAGTAGACAAGCTCTTAGATTACTAAACGGCTTTCTCAAGAATAAACCTAGTACCTATCAGGAGTAGAGCTGTCAATAAAGCCTCAAAGTCTCAAGCCCCTTCTCAAAATTCTCATACTAAGCTCTAATATTAGGCCCCCTATTAAAATAATTTTTTTAAGGCCCCGGTCCATTATTTCATTGTTTTTTGTGGGCTTAAGTGAGGGGGCTCATAGGCCCAATGTTTTGTTAATTGAAATATTTTTTTTGAAAAATTTTCAAAATTTATTTTTCACGACAAATATTGGAAAAATTTCTCAAGAAAATCTAAAATATTTTTTTCTCGAAAAAATTTTAAATTTTTTTTTTTCAATAAATTTTATGAGCAAAATCAAAAAATTATTTTTCTTGAAAAAATTGATTTTTTTTTCTCGAATCAAAAAAATTTTGAGAAAATTTTGAGAAAAAAATCAAAAAAAAAATCAATTTTTTTTTGAAAAAGTGGGCCATAGGCCCACCTAAGCCCACAAAATTTTAGGGGCTTTTTGGTTTTGGGGCCTTTTAAACTATACAATTTTAGGCACCTCTAAAATGTGGATTGGGGCCAATAATTAGTGGGCTTGTGAAATTGATAGCTCTAACCACGAGAATCATAAAAAATAGGATTTACACAAAATCCAACAAGATCAAAAAACCGTTCATTCAGTGAGAAATAGAAAAGGCCATAATATCATAAAGCACGATGTATATTATCCATACCTGCAAATCAGGGCCTGGTATTCCATCATCATCGTCTGGAACTGCTTCACCATTGAGATCAAGTTCAGAAGATCTTTTCCACTCCGGAGTAGGAGGACAAACTACCATCTCAGGCTTTTTTTCATGATAGAATGCATACAATGCATCAATATAATCCGGTTTATAGATTCCTGGAGGGCGTGCTTCAGAAAAAGTTTTAATTGCCTACAAATTGTGCAAAGATTAAGTATGTTTATTGGACTTTAGCAACACCTTTAACAGGAGAACAGGGTGATAGAGAGAAAACTACAGTAATAAGGTGAATCCAAAACTGACCTGAGTAACCGACATTGACGTAGAA
Source organism: Cicer chorassanicum (assembly GCA_037974735.1). Classification (NCBI taxonomy): domain Eukaryota; kingdom Viridiplantae; phylum Streptophyta; class Magnoliopsida; order Fabales; family Fabaceae; genus Cicer; species Cicer chorassanicum. The sequence continues at coordinate 70,649,667 of JBBPBP010009779.1, forward strand.
CGCATTAGATAATGGATGATCATGTATCCCGTACGGTTATGCCCATGTGTACAATGAACAAGTATATACTTCTTCGACTGCTTTTGGCGTGACAAGAATTGTATAACCTGGAAAAGTAAATAATAACATGGTTAAAAACTATCATGGTAATTTTTGCATCTTTAAAGGGAGTTCTTTGGCTGAGTCTGAGTAGCTTATTTGGGATAATTAGACATTTGACTTCTATTTAGCGTAAAGCACGTGGTCTATCTACAAATATATGTCTTCCGATAATGCTGAGAGAATAGTTGATTCCTTGATGTTTTCTTATTTACTGTTTCTTTTTCTCCTAACTAAGGGTGTGTGCACATCCACAGCCTTGTGACCAACATGACCCGAGCCATTTGAGGTTAGGTTTGACCCGTCTCAATAAAAATAGGGTCAAAGTAGGATCTAAGGATCGGGTCCTTGCTGTAACCCAACTCCTCTAATATGTACTTTTAGGTTTTAAAATTGTACCATATTTGTATCTATTTGAAAATTAATTCAATAAGTGAAGTGACATACTTTGGTGTTTTTTGTTAACAATTTCATCAAACTATAATGGTGTATAATACCAAAAGAAAATTTTAAGTATAAGATATACCTACTAATTGTATATGAACTATTTTATTTTTAACACTAATACACATTTATCTTGTAGTTTTATTTATTAGCTTATACTTAGCATCAATCTGATCTCATCCTACTTAGATCCATACTTAATTAACCCCACACCATCATTTTCTTTTTGAGTTTAGGGACTATGGTCAGGTTTAGGTCCAAAAACATCGGTATGGTCTAATTTAGGGTTGGTGAAGCACAAGCATAACCAATCCTAATCCATTTGATGAAGACGCCTACCTAACTATTGTAATCAACTTTTCTGAATTCATGATATATTTCTTGCATCAAAAGAAAAAGGCAAACAAAACTGTTTCTAAACAAGATGACAGAAAAAGTAACTTTTTTCTCCACCGCAAGCCAAAGCTTCATGAATTTGTTTTTAACTTTCGAAAAACTTTAAAAAAATTCTTTAACATAGACTGCACACAAATGGGGGAGCAAAACATTGTGTACACACATTATAATTAAAACTAAAAGGAGGGAGCAAAACATCTCACTTTTTCATTTGATCTCAATGAGCTTCAGTTATGAGGTTTATCCCTTAGGATTGTGATACTTTTTGTAAATTCTATTCCTACATTATGTTTCTAAATTATTGTTTTTGATAAATGTTGTTAGTTTTTCAGTAATTATGACCAACAGGTCTTTTGCAAAAAAACAAATTATAACCAACAGGTTTTTTAAATGTGTTTAAATTGAGAGAGATTAATGAGCTGAAAAGAGATATGATATATGATAGAACATTATGGCGTCGTTTGATCCATGTGATCGACCCCTACTTAGTGGGATGGCTTGGCTGTTGTTGTTGTTGCTTATAGATTATAGCCGTATTTGTATGGTGGATTTTTGGCTGGCCAAACCCATCATTATTGCTATTGAAATAAAGGCCCTTCAAGTAGATAAAAGATTTCTCTTCAAATCAAGCTCACCTAAAGTGAGCAATTCACTAGAGGATAAAATAAGTAATCACAATTCACAATAGCTAATCTATAAAGTAACGGTTCATATACATGCAAAATGCATACAAATTTACTTTAGAATTGTAACTGATGATTTTTTAATGGTTAAGATATCCTAATTTACTCTCTAAAAGTAAAAACCCACTTTAAAGAAACTAAATCTTCCTTGTCAAGCTAAGAAACGGAAATACAAGCTAAATTCTTCTAATTAACTATGCAAGAAAAATCTTATCAAGAAATAAACAAACCTCATAGACGAACTGATTTACAGATGAATTCTCAGGTACAGAATCGCGTCCCCTGCATTGAATCTACACCAAAACAACGATCTTCAAATGTAAAACAAGAAAGAGATGTCCCAGTTTTAAAGAAAGTTGTGAATACAGTATGGCTACTACAAACCTTAACATGCTTGATACCCTCTTTTTTCAAATCTGATACTGGATAGTATCTAGTGGTATTTGTCAAATCAATCACCAGACCAAGCTGCAAATCAAGAGAATAAAAATGTAAAATCAATAAATTTGTGCATATAAATTTTTTGTACGATAGTAGCAAAGATTATGAATAGTAGCAAAAATTGCCATTGGGTAAACTAAATATAGCGATCCTTGTTATATATTTACTTTTTTCGAATATAGAAATTCATTTCATTAAGATAACTGCTGCTCTAAAAATTAAAATCCAAGAAAAATCAATGACAAGTAAAAGAAACATATAGACAAACATGTAACTAAAGTATTGCATTTTTAGGATAAGCTCTACTTACTTTTCTCCCTAAAACTCTCTGTTGATGAACCACTTGTTTAAATGAGTATCTTTTACCAGGAAAAATGCAGTCATTGAATGATTCACCAAGAGGAACTTTAGAAGGTATCATGCAACCAATCTCCTGGCCAGACGCAGGGCAATCTAACCATCCTGAATGTGAAGAACAAAATGATACATAAGTTTTTTTACTCACATGTACAACAATCGTAGCTTGGAACATAAAATGTATTCCAATAATCTCAAACATGACTGAAGTAAATTATAACAGTTATCAATATTTTTTTTGATAATTATAACAGTTATCAATCTGGATTTTCACAAATAAAACCCATTTGTTAACAGTGGCTACCAACTGACTAATAGCTAGCTGACTCAGCATCAGCTGAGTCAGTGCATGACAGACTTTAGAGACACAGACAAAGCGTCAATACTCTATTGAGATTGTTGAAGCAAAGAAAACTATTCCAAGACGCTGACTTTGTCATACAATCCACAGAACCACTGAGCTGAACAAGCCTTCAGAGAACCAGCTAGCTAGGTTTGAGCTGGCATGTGACACATAATAAACTTCTTAATGACTTCATGAACAAAGATAGATTCTATTCTATATGCTTGGTCTAAGAGTGGTGAACAGGGTTGAGAGAGGGAGACATGTTCAAAGTTTCTATTGCATGTGAACTATGTGCACCATCATACGACCAATTTTCTGTGGCTAGCTTTCTAGTACAATTTCGCCAACCCTTGATGGCTTTGTATAAGAGGCCACAGCCTTTATAGACCTATTTCACTCTCTTGCTACATATCTTCCTACGGTTTCCAATTCTGCTATATCATCCACGGGCACGGCCAATGACAATTCCAAAAACTGGGTGATTTAATTGCCTTTTTCTGGTACTCCAACCATAACTTCTAACAAATTGAAAAGAAATATTTGTTTTAGCATGGCATTTTGATGTTGCTACATGATCCCTGGGCCAACAACTCTTTAATCACTTAATGAAGAAATTTGAGGACACCTCTACCAAGGACAAAGAATCAATGGTAGAGTGTAGACTACCAATTTTTCTCATTGCTTTGGAAATCCATTGATCCCAAGATGTTGTCCACTTTTGCTCGTTTGAAACATGCTATGATATTCAAAGAAAGATCCACAAGTGTAATCTAATGATGTGCACGGTGGTATGACTCCATCCCACAGTCTTGCCACTTCAAATGACATATCATGATCTGCCCACATACTTGAATAGAGCAAAACCCACTAAAAGATCAAATACATTGTTAGGAACCCAAGAATTTGATTCCAAGGGTTTAGAGGAAAGACACTAATATTTAGAAAAAAGGATAAGAAATAATAGGAGAGAAATCTCTCCAAAGAAAATGATACACAAGAGGAGATACGCTCCTACAATGGTTTACACCACTCAATTTCTAAATTTGATAAAAGATCCTTTCTAAAGGGGTGGAAGCCTCTATTTAAAGACTTCCAATACATTAGGATAGGGATTAGGTCCAAGGTAACTAACTAATAACAGAAACACCCAACAGTTACTCCTATACAACTACTAACAACCTAGGAACACTACTACTAACAAACTCCTAATTATCCCTATTTCTATATCCTAACATCCATCCTTCAGACTGATACTCTTAAAAAAACCTTGATAAACTAGACAAACTGTATATGGTTTTTGTGCCTCATGATCTTCACAAAAACCATGATGTTCCTAAAGTAAATCATCTCACTAACAGTTGTTATGAGGTCCCTCTTTTGAATTGAACTTTTTCTCCAATTTCAATCATGGAGGTTGTGGCTATAGTTGTGACCATGTGGCGACTGAGGATGATGAAATGGTAGTCATCCTCAATGGTCTAATTTCAATGGTCATACTCCGGACACATGCCATGTTTGGCATAATTTGACTGAGAATTCTATTAACATGAGTCAATCTCAGTTGTAGAATAAGGAAGCAAAATCTAATCTTGAAGCTATCAATCAACCACAACATTGTGTCTCATAATGGGTACATAGAGTATCTATAGTCCAAGGTATCTCACCAAGCATCATCACATGCCACTGTATGTAGGTCATTCTAGTGATTCTACAAATTGCATCTCTCTTCTTTACTGGTTGGATCCCGGGTTATGGAATCTAATGCTTCTGATCACATAACCAGTAACTCTTCTCTTATCTCCATGTTTCTTAGATTTAAGGGAGAATAACAGGGCAGTTAGAAGGTTAGTTTCAATTAGCTGTCGATGGCCAAATAAAGACGTGTCGCATGTTCTTCCTTGTCAAGTTCAAGTTTTCAGTAACTATTCTAATTGACTAATTCTAATGAAAAAACTCAAATAGCTTAAATTACCCTATAAAAATGTTCTCTCACTTTCTCATAATTTCTCAGACATCATCAGGTTTCATCAATATATATAATAATAAAATAATAAATCCATTATGAATATAGGTCAAAATAAAGATAGAATTGTATGAAGAAAGATATCTTATTTCAATCACATTGCTGATTATCACTGGCAAGGCAGAAAGTGGACCATGGAAAGAAACCCTTACCCGGAGGAAGCCTACTTGTATCATATGATTTAACGTTCTTTTTATGAAATGGTTGATCATATTGAGGTGACTGTGATCGATGCACAGGTCTTTCATCTGAACGTTCTCTTTTCAAACGTCTCTTTCTTTCTTCACGCTCCTGAAAAATAAGCAACACTAGGACTTATGTTAATGGAAAGACAGGTAAGGGTAATATAAAATTTGAAACTCTAATTACTTATGAAACCCAAAGAATTAGTACAACATGAGCGACATATATTTTATAGCCAAAAGATAATAATTTATTTAAAAGGACATTGTTGGGGTTGTAGTTTTTTTTCCTGTTTTTATACTGTTTTTTTATTAAATATTTCCTATCCAAACCTAAAAAAATCGGCACTCTCTACAGCATTTTGATTATACTCTATACTGAACACAAAAAGTGCTAATTCAAACAAGTAATTGGCTAATATCTGTCACTATGTGGAGAAAAAAAGAGGGATGGGTGGAGAGAGAGAGAGAGAGAGAGATGATTCTCGACATTCAAATATCAAAATTGCTTGACTCATCAGTTAACAGTCAGCAGTAAAATTTGGATAGAATTCACCTTCAATCCATAAATCATAATATTTCTTTTATGGCAACATCCAGAGATATGAGAAATTCAAAATAACTTCAACCATCTACTCATTAAATTAAAATGACAAGTTACAATTAGATAGATGCTCAACGACAACACAAACTTGTTGTCTCAAAAAAGCATCAAAATGGATTCTAGCAAAGGTCCAATTACATGGCTGCATGGACTAAAAATGACTTTTACATAATCCCCTAATGTCAGGATATGTAGATTCAACTCCTTTCCTTGTTACACTTACAACTCTAAAAAAACTATAATTGGATAATGTGCCATGTCAGATTAACATAAGTCCCAAGCTCACAAGTCGCAACTATAAATAGAGAAACTACCATCACTGTCATTGCCATGAAACCAAAAGGTTGAAAAAATAAAAGGAGAGAAAAAGTGTACCCGGCGTGCTATATCAGCTCCACTTTCTATCCGTTCTTCAGGTGCAATATACTCTTGAACATGTATCTTCTCCTCAAAAGCATCTTCATCTTCCTCCGGTATTGGAGATGCATTCAAGTCCATAGCAACTATCATCAAGCATCGAACAACATTCACACGCCACAATAAAAAAATCACCAACAACTAACAAGTTTATTTATCAGTGATTACATTAACAATCCTTTTCCCTGCACCATTCAAACAACAAGTTCATTCAATCAAACCCTAACACACAAATCATCCAACAAAATTAAACCACCTCAGTAAAATTACCAAATGCTTTCATTTCATCAACGACGAAGAAATGCTAAATCAATCATAAATCATAAATAAAATTAATTAATAAATTAGCTAATTCAAGCTATTTTTCTCTTCATTCATTTTACTACACGTGAACAACGAAAGAACGAAATTCACACTTGGCTTCTTCAGCTAGATTCACGTAAGCAGAATCAAAACGAAACTTCGAATTGAAAAAGAGAAAAGACGCGATTTGACGAACCTTGAGGGAATCGACGACGAAAAGAAGAGAATCGAGATACCGTCGATCACGAAGGGGAAAGAGTGAAGCGTACGATTGTGGTAGAGTTTGTTTCGAAACCCTAGAGAGAGAAGAAGTGAGGTTTTTTTTTTGAATAAAAGAAGTGGGGTTTGTTGGGTTAGATAGAGAAAGAGAGAAGTGAGGTTTGTTGTTATTTTTTTATGATTAAAAATGTTTGTTGTTTTTTATTAAAATTAAAATGGTTTGGTGTTGGATTACAAAAAAAAATTCGGTTCGATGTTCTTGGCTTTCTTAATGTTTTTTTATAACTTTTTTGAAAAATAAATTTTAAATAAGAAACTAGTTTAAATAACTTCTCATAAAAAATCATGTTAATTGTTTTATATTTTTGCTACTAGTTTTTCAAAATAATATTATTTTATAAAATGATTAAATGATTCAATTGAGAAATATTTTTATTTTTGAAAAACAAAATTAGAGAGAGTAAAAATCTATTAATCAAAACTATATCAGTGATTAATTTACAATTGTTCTTAAGAGATTTAAAGTGGTATTTTAAAGTTACAAGATTAAGTTTTTACCATAAAGTTAACACTTAAATTATGGAGAAAATATTTTTTTTAATATT
>JBBPBP010009779.1:70656809-70682561 GCA_037974735.1 Cicer chorassanicum
TATATATATATATATTAATATAAATACTTTGAGAGAAAGAAGATGATGAAAATGATAGTGCAGATCATGATGAAGATGATAAACATATGAATTTTTATTCTTAAAAATTCTTCAAGAATATTTATTAAAAAATTATTCGATGTGGCTTAACACGTTATCCGAGGTGATTTAATATATCAACATTTTTAGATAAAAATAAAATAAAATAAATGACTATTTTGTGCAAGTCTTAAAACTTAAAAGTCCAATTTGAGACAACAAAATAAAGAAATATAATTGTTATAACAAAATATAAAACAATAGAAAGAACGAAGAAAGAGACAATAAAAAAATAAGAGAGTTTTCTTTTTACCAAAAAAAAAGTTATTGTAGTATACTCCTCACAAGTAATAATGGATGGCATTGTATAGCGTCTAAGTAGGTACTATAATATGGCGAGTTAAAAACTATTTTGATATAAGTTTTAATTGCAACAAATCTTATTAAATAAATGTTTAAGTTTTATGAATGGTGTTAGGATTGTACTTGAGTTTTTACTTAAGAAAAATGAATCACATAAGTAGACAAGTTAAGAGCTATTCACATCAATAATTGCATAAGTATCTACTCAATGATGAAAGAATCAAAGTAGCATCAAAAAATGTCACAAGCTTCGTGAAGATGTTTTTCCAAATAGGTTTACGAACCAATGAGAATCAAACAAGTCAAAAGTTGTCTAGAGAATCAAATATAACAAATGTTCAGAATGTTCTGAAACAAGGAATAATGAGAATGATCAAAATGATCATTTGATACCTTGGGAAATATGTCTAATAGATATATTATAAATTGAAACGTACATGAAGGTAAATAAAGATGTCAAAAAAATCTTTATCAAAGAATCTCAAAAGAAATATATCATATAATATATCAATCATTCAAAAAATGATTGTTGAATGTTGAAGATAGCATCTTCACGAAGAAAATGTTCAATACATTCATACATATACTAAAGTATCTTAATGATATCTGATGGGCAAGACATAACAAGTGCAACACCAAGAGAAATTAAAGGAAATATTGTTTCAACAAAAACTTTATCCTCTAATATAGAAGACAACATTCTCAATTGTTGTGAATGAATGTTTTCATGATGGAAAAATTAATTACACTCATAAATACTTCTATTAATTCAACAAAATGACAAGACTCAACTTTGAAAAAAAAAATTATTTCAAGATTGAATCATTTATTAAGTCATTTGGTAAAAGAATTATGGAAGAACATTCACTAGAATGTTCTGGTTGTTCTATTAAAGAACAATTGACAAAAATGATCTTTTTGGAAGAACAACATGCAGTAAATCAGTTGACATTTCGCACATAGACTTTCCAACATTTAACGAGCAATTAAAAGTCAAGATTTGAAGACCCACTTACAAAAACAAATATGTAGAATATTCTACAGTTTGATCTGCAGTTTTGATCTCCAGATTGATTAGTTGGATGCAAGTAAAAAACACTCAAGTGGACTACAAAAAACACTATTGATATGATATATGTGAGTGTTTCTGACTCAATTTTTTCCCAACTGACATATTCAGCATTCGCGTCCAAGTTTCCTTCAAGTCTCAAGGAAGAACGTTATTGTAACACCCCGATTTTTAATAGCGCGAGTGCATTTTTTTTAAAACAACTTAATAAAATAACACGTCGTAATGTGACACACTAAACCCCAAAATAACATATATAATAATTTATTACTATATTTTTTTTTAGGAAAACTCGCAGCAGATAAGAAAATTTGTTTATAAGAAAATAAAAACTTTTATAACTAATTTAGGATATCACGTTTCTCAATTTAATTCCAAAAACTTAGTAGTACTTATAAGGTTTTCATACAAAAAGTCGCTTCTAATTAAATAAATAAAATACAATTTACAACACTTAATTCCTGGTATCACCTATCAGAGCAGGGTTTCTCCCAAACTTGAACTTCAAGACTCATTAACCTGTAATAACTGCGATTTCGCAAACGCAGGGCCAAGCTAGTCAAACACAAACAACGAAGGAGGTGAGTTTCGAAATCATGTTGATAGTATAATATAAATATGAAGAACACGCAAACAATCACAATAGACCGTATCATAATCACATTACGATATATCAAAATATTTAAGCAAATAGTACCATATTATAACATCAAAGCCACTCAAGTAAAATAATTATCTCATTATAATATGCATCAAATTATCTAAGAGAAATTATTATTACTTTCGAAACATATCAATAACAACAAAACAATGACAAGAAAATGCAATGCTATGCATGAGCTTAGACTCTACTTTACAATGTGTTGCGTGGTAGCTCCCGATATTTGGAGTGCTACCTCCAAGTCACCTAGGAATTCCCCTCCCGAATACCTCCAAGGTCTAACAATCTTGCCTTAAGGCTCAACAATAGACTGCCATGATCAGACTCAATTCAGTTGTACTTCCCCGAAATCACTAGGCTTGTCAGGCCCTACCTATATGATGATAAAATAATCTCCACTTCACAAATTCTCAATATTTATTTTTTCCCATCGTTAGCATAGACTACAATGTTAAGAGCATCATCTTTAGCACAAGTTGGAATCATCACTATTTCATCAATCATGGGGTACTTCCATATTCCCATCACAATTTTATAACAACATTAATCACACATAATCATGATCATCATATAAATTCATCACAAATTTGTAACATCATTATCATCAATCAAACATCATCATTATCATCACATAAACATATGTCATACAATGCATCCATCTTTTATTATCACATCACATAAATTCGTCCAATCAAACATATGCACAAAATTTCATTCAACATTCAACATCCAACATCACAACAATATCAAATATCAAATACCACACAATTATAGAAAATTAAATCAATCAACACCTTATAAATATCTCTATTTAACATTTTAATCTCACAGTCCTCATATTTTCACATTAATTAATTTATCTCTCAAAGGGCTACTGCTGTACGTAGCGAGCCCCGAATGAATTGTTGGGAAATACGGTTTTCCCGTTCATCTCACAGTATATTATACTGATGAATTCAAACGCACTCTCACCCTTTACCTTATTTAAACGCTTTCTCAAACATAAAAATCAATGAAAATTTTCAACAGCAATTGCAGATTGACAACGTACAACGAGTGAATCCGAATAACGGCGAGTTCACAAAATCATTGAGACGTGACTGATAAATTATGTGGAGCATAAAAATAAATGTTAAATATTTAATAATAATTTTATGAACAAAAACGAAGTCAAAACGACGAGAAAAATTTGCAGAAAAAGTCTCACTGACTCGTCGGAGCGCCGGAAGGGTCCGACGTCAACTTCACCGAAAATATAAATGAGTAGTGCTTCTTGAAGGTTTTGACGAGAGGAATTCAAAATCGATGCCATTTTTTGAGACGACAAACATGGTGATCGGAATCGGCTAAAAACAGCTCGCCCAAGGAAAGAAACGCAGCTGTTTCTGATTAAACGGAGCCACGATCGATAAAATTAATGACAAAAATGGATTCAGTGGCCGATTTTGTGTAGGATAGAGGTTGATATCGTTTCAAAATGGCAAGAAATTGGTGGGAGTGAATTTGAGAGAGAAAAGGTTTGTTGCGATTTGGCTGCCATTAGTATGATTTTCGTTTTTTATTTTTTAATTGCAGGGATGCAGATAGCAAATGTACAGGTACAAGAGTAAAATTGTAAGGCCCAACATAGGTAGTCAAGTATAAGGCAGAAATAGGGGTGTAATTAGCAACTCGTATGTGTAGGAAAGAAAAGTCCAACCAGTAATAGCCTAAATTAATATGCAGTATAAAATAGGGACGTAAATAGTCGTCTAGTCAAAAGTTCATTTTCTAGTATTTCTAAAAGTATTTAATAAATAAATGATTTATTTTACTTTTCTAGAAACTTTTTCTACAAAATACTCATTTTAACATAATATTATCTATCCTTAATATAGATAAATCTAATTTTAACCAAAACTCTCATATTCAAAATAATAACTATAATTATTACTATAACATTCTTCAAAATAATCACATAAAAATACATCATCTTTATAGAATAGTCGAAATGATAAAATAAATAAATATAACATCAACAATTTATATTACTTACTAAATCAAAATAAATATGTATAAAATCCTCGTACCATTGCAACTATATAAAAAATAAAGAAAATCAATATTAAAATTACTAATATATCAAGATAATTATTTGTAAAATAAATAATTAAAATAACATATATTTATAAAAATATAATTATGTGTACACTTAACATCAGTCAAACATACAAGAAAATATCACATTAACTACGAACGCACATATACATGTAGAATCGCCTAAAATCTTATTCTTTAAAATATTTACACTAAAATACTATTATTTGTAAAACAATAAAATATAATATTTGTTATTTATATCACTTATTTAGTCAAATATATACAAAATTAGTGTATCATAGAAAGCACCCATATAACGAAAGTTAGTCACAAGATTTATCCACATATATTCTAAAATCCTATTTAATTAAGAAAATATTTATTATAAAATTTGGGGTATTATACGTAACACAAAACAACAAGAGTCATAAATAATTAAATCATATATACAAACAAGCTAAAATAGTTTTTGGGGCGATAATTCAAAGTATACAAATAGAAAATACATCGGGGTTATGAGACCTATCAGACATCACTCATACCCTGGAGTATTCTCGGTAGACACCTGCACAGAAGTACTGCTCCAAGAATGCCATCTCCCCCATGATCACGTCAAAAAATGGAACATGGACCCACCAAACAAAAGTCAATTGTCAAGGTATGTCATAGATACAGTCATCCCAAAACAAAATAAGTACAACCACCAAAAGAAAGACATTAAGACCCTATACAACAAAAATTAATCTTATCATCCACTAACAACTACAGTAACAAGGATGACCTTCACACAGTGCACAAGTTCCTTTTGACGCAGTATCTCTCCTGTAACTTCCTCCTCCTCATCAGCCATAGAGGGATCAGTCTCCTCAGAAAACAGGTCCACCCACGAGATAGGTGGCTTCGACGCGTTGGAATCTCTAAACAGCTTACTACCTTAGTGGCAGTCGGTAGAGGATCATTAACCGAAAGTGGAAGCTATGACTCGACATGGGGTGGCACCACCTAAGGTACATACAATCCGTCAACAAAACCCTGGTCCCCGACCAGCCTAGACGGTCCTATAATATCTCCTCCCACTGGCATCGACCCCTTATCCTTTCCGCCAGTCCCCGGTCCAACTGTTAAGACAAAATCCCAAATTAATGTTTTGATGATAATTAAACAAAAGGTTAATTAAGACTTCTAATTATGATTCTAAGTGTTTTGGTATTTAACATGTGTATTTGAGTGTGTTAAAACAAGATAGGTACCAAGCATTACAAAGCAGATCTTATTAAAATCAAAAAGCAAAATCAGTAAAACGAAGAACGTTCGTGACAGATTTCTGGAAAACGAAGAACGTTCTCCACATCTCCCATAAACAAGAATGATCAGATTTCTATGTAAAAGATTAGATCCAGGAAGCTTTATTCATTCCATATCTTCATTAAGAATAAACAAGGAGCAATCTAAGCAAGAATCATTCCAGAATTTGAAGGCTCAACACTTTGCTTCATAAAATGCATAAAGCAAGATCATTCTCCAAGTCAAACAAGAACAAGTACAAAGTGATAGGTTGTAAAGGACACTGTTGTTGTACCTTCAAACAGAACTGCATACGTGACTCAAAGCTTGTAATCACTTCAGACAACTGTCAAGATCATAATATAAGTCAGCACATCTCATACAAATTCGAAGAACGTTCTTGGATCACAAAGAACATTCCTGGGTTCAGCAAGAACAATCTTGCTTTATGGCTGATCTTATCCATTCACTTACTCATGACAATTGGCATACTTCCAACGGTTAAATGAGCTGTCATAAGCTCTCTTGAAGCCTATAAATAAAGCTTCACTGTAAGACCCATTATCATTTGTCTAGAATATGATAATTAGACCCATACACCTTAATAAAACAGAGGTAACTAATGATGAATAATAAATTAGAATCACCATCATAACTGAAAACTACATTCATAAATATAGTTTACAACTTGTTTAGTAGATTCATAAAATATTACATCTTGAACATAAACTACGATTGACCGATTACATCATAAAACAAAATATCAAATTCTAATTCCACGAGTTCGGAACTGGTCTTCTTATGATAAAATCGTGGCTCATGTTCCACCAGCTACTAATAAAAAGAAAATAAATGGGGTGAGATAAAATATCTCAGTGAACTCTGAAAAATAAATGGGAAAACAGTCTCAAGAGTTTATTTCATAAAAGTGTATAAAACATGAATACAATTTTACATCTCAAGTTAAAACTTTCAATTTAAATTTTTATAAAATTTTTACTCATAAAAATATTATTATTGTTATTATTATACACATTTTATTTTTTTCTCTTCTGAAAACATATGCATGACCTCAAATCTTTTCATTTGAAATAAGGAAAAGTCGCTCAATATCTTGATGTGGGTCACCAAGATAATTGAGTCCTGATTGGTAAAGGTGGTCTGGCCAAACCCCAATCAACGTCCTGATTGTTCTCCTTTACCTGTTATTCCATGCCTGAAATAACCTGAATGTCCCACCGTGAATAAGGCCATGCATGATATTGTACTAAACTTGAGATGTTTTGTATGAAAATTCTTTATTATGTCATATATGAAATGCATCATTCATCCACAATAATTATAAATAAATTATCGATATACTAAATCCATAATAATTAAATCCTAAATCCTTAATTCAAAATAGAAGTCATAGGCAGAAAAAGAGAAATGAAAATAGTAACAACATCAAAGTCATGACAATTATAACAATAACAAAGTCATGAAAATAATAACAACACAAGAGTCGTGAAATTAATAACAACATAAGGGTCATGAAAAATCATTTGGATGCATTTTTAAAACACCTATATGCGAAAATTTCATTTCCTAACACTCTAATTCTCCTAGTCCACAATCACCCACAACAGTTTATAAAAAAATTTTCAGTGCCTAAAACCATCGTACTAAAAGAAATTAATGTAACAAAACTAACAGTTTCACATACATACCAGCCAACAGCAGTAACGAGCAGAAATCGTGCTCGACAAGCATACTCAACCTCAAATCTAGCTATGAGCATCTAATTAAATTTGTGTAACATATAATTCATTCACAACCAGCAATAATCTAGCTATGAGTCTCTAATTAAATTTGTGTAACATATAATTCATTCATAAACAGCACACCCAGCGATAAACAACATGCACGTAGCTATGGATCAGATTTCCTTTTTCTTCAATATTTTAATTATCTTCTTCCATTCCTTATTTATTTATTTATTTTTTATTTAATTTTCCAACCAACTTCAGAATTTTTGTAATGAAATTAAGTCTTCAATTTCACATAATATAAAAAAAAAATATAAAAATAAAATAAAATCTTAAAAAGAAAAACTCACCGTTTGAGTTAAAAGAGAAAATGAAGTTCGGATTAACTTGGTTTTTGAGCTTCCAATTGCAGTTTGGCTAAGTTCTCCAATTTTGGGTCATTTTCCCTGCTTCAAGTTTGATTTCTAGAAATGCAGACACAGAGTTGAACATGCAAGGTTAAATAACAGTTTTATATAACTTTAACATGTTTTTGGGTTAAAGTGATTTGAAAAATTAAGAAAGAAAAGAGGATCAAAGATTTGGGAGGATGAACTTTCACGGTTACCAGAAGAATAAGGGAATCGGTGTTTGAAATGAAGGCTTTTTCTGAAGTAAAGAAAAACAAAAAGGCTTTACACTTTAAATTACTTCATTGTCCTTCATTTGTCCAAATATTACAATAGTGCCATTTTCTTAATTAAACAAATTCTAAATCAATTATTATTATTATTATTAAATTAACAGTTTTAATAATTAAACAAAAAAAAGTTGTTATATTCACAATGAAGAACTAAACACAACTCAAAGTGTCAAGCAAAACATCAATCATTCAATCATACTCGAGCTTGTCAAAGTCATTCTAAAGTTGCAGTTCCATACTTAGTAGGGATATTAGAATCAGTGATTACTGAGTTCTAAAATATAGAATCTATTTCTCAAACAAGAGTTAAGCAATACCCAGATTATAACATTCTTAAAATCATCACTTTGTAACTCAAGGCTATATTGTTAACATAGCTTGAGTAGTGGGTAAAAATCCTTTTACGATTTTAAAAGGTAGCTTGTAAAATCTTTTCTTAAATAGTGTAAGGTTAACCTGTGGAAATTCTTTCTAGGTAGAAAGGTAGAAACTGTGTAATAGA
Organism: Cicer chorassanicum; assembly: GCA_037974735.1. NCBI lineage: Eukaryota > Viridiplantae > Streptophyta > Magnoliopsida > Fabales > Fabaceae > Cicer > Cicer chorassanicum. The sequence goes on from JBBPBP010009779.1 coordinate 70,665,237, forward strand.
TCAAGACTGATATGTGAAAACTGTGTGAAAACCAAGAACGTTCTTGCTTTGAGCACTTAGTGGAAAATCTCACATTTGTGAGGACTGGACGTAACCCGTGTTTGGGTGAATCAGAATATATGCTTGTGTGATCTCTCTATCTCTATCTCTATATCTATTCATTATTTATCTTATATTCAGTTTTTATATTGATAAATTGATATTACAATTTTTCAACTAACCAAGAACGTTCTTCATTTATAACCAAGATCAATCTTTAGTTAAACATTTCAATTTTTAAACATGAATTTTTAAAAAGGGCAATTAGAATTCAAACCCCTTCCTTTTAATTGACATTGTTACTTCACCAACCACTATATCCCCTGCTCCTAGGGTGGCCTCTGTCTCAACTCTAATTGAGGCATCCTCTGCATCTTCCCATACTCCATTCACCCCGAGCACCAATCATGAGGGTACCGAATAGTCGATACTCTCGTGAGTGAGCTCCACAAGATATACTGCCCCAGCTCTTCTACTTGTCATCACCACCCTCCCCGTATATGTAGCCTTGCTTGAGATGGGGTCGTACACCCAAGCAGTCGGCGAATGTCGGTCAGGGAAGTCTAACGATGTTTCCGTTGTCAAGGTAACAGTCGGTGGAACGAACTCGGGTATCATCTGAGGGCAAAACCCAATTTCCACAATAATGTAAAAGGTCACCAACCGAAATTAACAAATAACATTTAACAATTATGTCATAAAGACAAGCAATAACACTTAGCAATTATGACATGATAACAAACAATAACATAGTATGTATATACAAATATCATATTATAACAAACATGAATCGTGTGCCAAGCACCCTAATGCAATGCTTATATGCCAATGCACATGATTCATGAATTTCCAAACCCTTCTCGAGGGGTGTAAATCATAAATATACCGCCTATCACAGATCAATACTAATTACTAAGGTGTCACTTATCCCAGATTAACATGATTTACTATAGTGCAGTCTATCACAAACCTACACGACAAAAAAATCCTCGTAAGGATAAGATGGACCAATCAACTCGTGGAACCATCTCGTGGCCCATCGTGATCACCACTAACTATGAATTGCATGAGCATACTCGGACTCTTTTCACAACAATCATTATGTAAATGCAGCTATTAAAAGACTCTCCTTTGAATACTCATTAAACACTAATAATTTTTCATACTTTTTACAGAGCATACTCAAGACACATTCTCATTAATAACATTCATAGTGTGTAGTAACACATATTATCACTCAAGAATGCATAATCACATCAATATTAATCATCACATATTCACACATCAATCACACATATAAGGTCCCTATGTGCAAACTAAAAATTTGGAAGGAGCTCTTACCTCAATTATAGTTTTTTCAACAAATATCGCTACCATAATCAAACACAACGAAAATCTCGTTCGTGCCCACACCTTCAATCAAATAGTGTTTGATTTTGTTAAATTAGTCCCTGAGACTTTAACTGCCTTACAAACCATTTCTTACTCCTAATTCCCTTAGAGTATATTTCACTAAAAGAGTTTACAACGAGTAAGGACTAATAATATTATTATTCACAATACCCACTTTGAACATATAAAAACATATTTATAGAAATCAACATCCTTCAATTTTTCAGAGAATTTACTAACAATAATTTGAAACGTCTTAAATTATTTTTCTCAAATTTTTTCACACAACCACAAATTTTCTCAAATTTGCCATAACTCATTTTTTTTCTTCTTCAAATAACTACAAGTTTGATCTACTACCTTTTTAAAGACTAAGTGTTCAATCAAAGTATTTACCTCATAACAACATAACCACACAAAAAAAATATCAATAAATATTTTTCTAGTTTCAAAGTTCTAACTCTTTGAAATAGTTTCATTCCTTTCAAAATATATATATTAAATATTTTATTTTTCTCTTCTTATCAACAAAGCTTGTATTTTAATTCATGAAACTGGGAATATTTTAAAAAAATGAAATTCTAACTCAAGATTTTAACCTTTACTTAATAAACTTGAAACTTTAATTAAAATCATGCAAACTTTTCTAAAAATTGAAATTATACATATAAAAACTTGAAATCACAATTCACTAATTTTCCTTAAAACACAAGTTCAAAGATTTGATAACCACATGTATACATTCTTGCTCATCAATCATAACAATTATTTTTGGAAAGGAATAAACTAAGAAAAATCATTTTTCTTTAATCACCACAATAACATTAATATTTCAGAGTTCTCCCCACCGCTAACTCGTGTCAACGGTCTTGATTCTTTTTCGAGATTGAAGGAACTAACTACATAAACATAAAGATTCATACAAATTTGTTCACCACCAAAATTTATCCAACCACAATATAATTCCATAATTAAATATTTTTCACATAAAAAACTTTTACGACTAAGTCATACATTATTTATTTAAAACAAAATAAAAACGAATATTTTTCAATCTACGCATGCGCATACTCGATAATTCAAATATTTTTATCTTTTAAGTTATATCACTCAACTATTAGAGTACAAAAATTTGAGCTAATAAAATACTCTAAACTTCTTCTTTAAACTTAGCCCAAGAGTAATTAAAAGAGTAACATTTTTAACTCTAAACATTTTAGTTTTAATCTAACTTTTTCCTCAAACTCTTTAACTTAGTTAAAATTTGAACTTTTTCACCACTTTAACAACTCTTAATTTTTTTTATATATTTTTTTGTTGTAAAGTTTCAACTTCAGCTCAAACTCATTTATTTGAAAATAACTCATTACATAACTAAAACACATCAAAATCAAATTTTCTTTCTAATCATTACTAACAACATCAATAACAAGGATAAATATTTTATTTTATTTTATTTTTAAATAACACCCTCAACACCAACACCTCCCTAATTTCCCATTAAACCAAATTAATCAAACAAAACCAACAAAACATTATCCCCCTTTGGTTTGAGAGGGAGAGAAGGAAACTCATTCACTTTTCTCAACAACAACAACAAGCATAAAAGGATTGGTTAAAACTCAAAAATTTTACGAATTTAAGAAATAGGGGAAGGAAGTAAGTGTCTCACCTCAAATAAACTAGCTCACAAGCACCAAATATATATATATATATATATATATTACAATTAAATAATTAGGTATATTATAAAATCATCATTATAACATCTAAACACTCTTACACATATCACATCACTCACTTCTCAATCTAATTTAATAAAAATATCTACTCTTGCGTAACTCAATTGACAGACAAATTTATCAGCAATAAGTGACATTTTAAAATTTTGTTCGGTAATAAATTTTTTCGTAACTTAATTAAATTATACTCTAATAAATAATTTTAATCGGTTCTCCAAAAATATATCACTAACTCTAACAAAATTATACTTTGGTACTTAATTTCACAAAATACAAATCGGACTAATAGCTTAAGCAATTCAATACAAAAAAAAAATTGCATAAGTTAGAGTTTAGAAAATTCAAGGTCTTACAGCTGTGGGTTTGAGAAAAATGTTTTTGACATAATTGCAAATAAGAAGATTGTTTCAAAGAAAGCAATTGACAGCTGACAAGATTGTCCAACGATTATATTTAGAATAAACTAAATATTTTAAGTCTTTCTTCAACTATAAAACAAAGATCAATCAGAAAATGAAGGCACTAGTTCAATTTACAATCTACAAACACTTGTTCAAGTAAGCACAAGTAAAAAAACTCTCCAAACAAACTCTAGCTTTCTTCAATATATATGTTGATCATCATTTACTGAGTTTGTCTTTATTTATCTCAAACAAAGAGTTGAGAATCATTAGATCTCAAATACTTTTTATCATACACATTGAAATTGACTCAAGTTTATCTTTTATGTTATACTGAATGTGTTTGTAAAAATCTTTTTTAGATTGAAAGATGATTGTGAAAATCCTTTGTTGAAAGGTGACTGTAAAAATTGTTTCTAGGTTGAATGGTTAAGATTGTAATTAATCAAGATGTGATCAAAAGAAAATGTGTGAAGCAGAATGTTCTAGTTCTAAAGAACATAGTGAAAATTTCATAGTTATGAGAATTGTATTAGCTTGAGTTGGGTGAACCAATATACTTCTTGTATGTGATCTTTCTATCTCTTATCTTTAATTGCTTGTTTGCGTAGATCACACTTCACTGTCATTGTTTTTATTTACAGCCTCTTAATTTCATATAAAATGTCCAAAATGTTATGGTTAGTTAAGAGCTTACGAATCAACTTTTGATTACCAAGTTTAATCTTGAGTAAAAGGGCCACAATTCAAACTCCAATTTCTTGTGACTATTCATTCCACTTCAATTGGTATCAAAGCTCTGCCTCTAAAGTTTGAGCACTTAATAGTGTAGGAGGAAAAGATTCGGGAAGAAGTGATGTCAAAACCTACAAATCAAAGTACATGTCATAGATGCAACAAGTTGATACATTTAAAACTAATTGTCATCCATATTCACAAGTATGTCTTTGCAATACAATGTAAGTCATATTTATAAGACACAATAGGCAAGTGAGCAATCGTATATTAAAAACCACTAGCACTTAAAAGATTCACTCAATAATAGGAGTTACAGGAATCTGAAAGGCTATGAGAGTGGACATCCACTAAGAATTATATTTATAACACTCTCCCTTGGATGTTCATCGATAATATGTTTCACTAAAACCTTTTGAGAAAAAATTCAATGGAAAAAATCTAGTAAAGCAAAAATAGTACATTATTTTTTGTCCGAGAAACTGTCTCATTAAAAACCTTACTAAGAAAACCGAATGAGACAAAACCATGGTGAAGGAAAAAGAGTGTATAATACATTTATTTCTCCACATCATACAAACGATTATCTCTAAGGCAACAAATTGGCTAAGTAATTGTTTGTACTTGTTGCTCAAAAAATTTACTTGACGATGACTTATAAAAAGATTTTTTCTATGTTCTTTACTATAATGTTGCTCCAAAATCACACTTAAGTGCAAGTGCACCCCTATTGTAGTAATAATAAAATTAGGACATAAGTCCCAAATATCGTACCCAAGATATTTAAGTAGTAATTACCAAACTAATCAAGTTCCTATGTTATTTAGACACACAAAAATGTGATTAAAATAGTTCGGAGTCGAAATAGACAAAAATAAAGCAGACAAAGAACAAATTACAATTCAATTTATGAAAACACTATTGCGCATAGTTTCACTTGAACTAGTTATAATTATATCCCCTAAAATACTTATAATTTATACTTCTAAATGATGTCAATCATCTACATTATGGCTATTACGAATCATTGTAGTCGATGATAAATAACATTATTTCTCCTAATCAGTTATCTTCATTGTCATGCAAGATAATCAATTAGAAAAAGCATGAAAAACCAGCAAAATCATAACTAAATATCGATTGATATAAGAGATTGAGTTATGATTAGTTCAACCTTTCCTTACTAATTAATCGCAAAGTTTTGTTAATTACCTATGGTGAGTTTACCTATAAGCTTATCAATTTGTAAAGGGTAACTACTCCTAATTGGGTTTCAAACACAGGAATTAATTAATTCAATATGATGGAAGACGCAAATCATAAATTAAAGAGGGAAATATAATTAAAATGGCAAAAGATCCACCATAGCCTTAGATATGAATTTAGTTCCACATGTTCATGAAAACAGCCAAATGCATAATGACATTTATAAAATAAAATGAAAAAAAAAAAAACTATAAAAGCTTTTCAATGGTGATGATATGCTCTTCTTCTAGTCTTCTTTTCTCTCCTCCAAAGTTGTCAACATCACAAAGCTACCCTCTTCGGCCTCCATCTTCCAATTTATACCAAACCCTAGTAAATGGACTCATTTCCGCACATATGCAGGAATGCATGCCTCACATATGTAACACCACAAATTTTATAATAAATTATTTTATTAATTAAATAGGATTTTAAAGAATTAATTTGATGTTAAAATTATTTTGGAATATATATTAATAAATTTTATAATTAATTTTTTTTATATGTGGGTTTTTGATGTTGTGATAATTGTATATGATTTAATGAGTAATATAAATTATAATAGCATTTCTATAAATAGCATTTTGACTAAATGATAGATATATGCATATTTGTATTTTAACTATTTGCTATATTAATTATTTATTTTATAAATAATTATCTTGAGATATTAGTAATATTATGATCAATTCTCGGATTCATCTTTTTCATGGATTCATCTTCAATTTTGTACTCCACTTGACCTTTTAACTATTGTTTTCATTTCTTCCTTTCTTAATTACAAAATTATCACCAACTTTTTAGTTTATTTAATTGTTTATTTTTTCAAAACAAATGAGTAATTATCTTGAACAAACAATATAAAACAATATAAAATGGAATCAATAAAGAGAGTTAAAATGATGGAACTGAATGTATTCGTTTTCATTGAGAGATTACATAGTTCATCACATTACAGAAATAATGAAACCATCAAATTATACGTAAATTTTCAACTTCGCTAATCAAAGATACTACTTAATTGTTTCACAAGATTCAAAATTGTATGAGTATACAACAATAATGATAAGGATACTTCTCATCTCACATCAACATTATTAAAATTTATTTGGATTGATCAATTCAAAAGTGTAAATGATAAGTTGAAAATTTTAAGAATTTTTTACAGTTCAAAGTTGTAAAATGTTAATTTTGTGATATTTTGCACTTTTGGATAAATCTTACGGCGTAAAATTCAAATTAGTATTTACGTCTTCGGAATAGTTAATCCGAAAAATGTCATTTGAATTGATTAATTTAGAAATAATTAAAATCTGCAAAAGAAAAAATAAATAAATTTTTTTGGGGAATATTTGGAAATGTTTCGGGTGCAAGTTAATCACGAGGAAACTTTTAAGTTGTTTTTGAAAAATTAAATTATAAATATAAACATATCTATAAAACTATTATGAATGACACAACACAAAAATTGTAATTATAGTTATAGTTTCTTAAACAATCAATGAACAATGTGTTCACACAATATTTCATTAATTTATTTCATAAATTAGACATAGCAATTTTTGTACAAGACAGCAACATCCTTCCTTTTATATTTATTTTATCGCTATAGTTGGGGCTTGATCTTCATTCAAAACTTATTTTACTTTTATCACATGAATTTGAACCTCTTCTTACCTTATCACATGACTTTAAAAATAACAAATCTATTTGTTTTCTCATTAAAAAAAATACTAACATTCATTCAATATGAGCAAGTTAATTTATAGTGTTTAGTGATTTCTATTAAAATGTAAAATTTTAAAAAATATTTATTAACATAAACCTATTTATTTGTTCAGAATTATTACATGGGGACTTCTATGGTACATTTGAAAATTAACATGTTATGATACTATCAAATTAAATCACCAATAGTTGAATGACATGTCATTTATGAACAAGTTTGACCATATTTTAGATTTAACACCACCAAGTTTTTAAGTTTGACATTTTGAGTCTATTTTTAAATAACGTTTTTTGTTATGATTATAATTAAAATTAAAATTGAATTATGAAAACAATTTTTTTATTGAGGTTAAAATTAAATAGATAAATGTATAAAAACTCTTAATTTAGTCAATTTTAATAGATATCACGGTATGCCTATGTGAACAAGTTAAAAAAAATATTGATAAAAAAATTACCGATACACACTTTAAATTAATATTTTAGGTTACTCTTTGTTATCCTCTTTTCCCAACAATTTAATACAGATTGTTTATCTACCCATCACTGTATATATGCAATGACATTGATAAGAAGGACATATGGTTTGTTTGGGGTGACCAAGAAAACCAAAAAACTTTGCATATGGTGTTTGATCCAATATCTACCGGCCTAAATTAAGTGGTGGATTGAGAATGTGAAGTGCTAAACATCTGAACTTTGCATTCATGTTGAAAGTTTGATGGAATTTATATGTCAGTATAAATGATTTGTGGGTTCGTGCACTTCAAGTCAAATACAAATGTGTCTCAAACATCATACCAAGAGTTGAGTCCAGAGCAAATTCTTTGAATTTGTGGAGGGTGGTGTTTGTAAGAGTTGGAAGGTGTATATAGGTGGACATGGACCTGACCTATGTTGAGTATTTTTGTCCGTGTATGTTTATGTCGTCGTATGATTGTGTATTCTATTGATGGATGATTAGTCTTATCTAACTACTATGAGTTGCCCTTCTGAGGCCCACAGGACATCAGTATGCATGCCTACCTTATGTTTACATATACTTTATGTTTGCTTATTTTCATATGCTTAAGTTAGTTTTAACTTTTTTTTTTATAATAATTCTATAATTTTTGGGGTCAGAATTATTTGGGTTTTATCAAATAGGACTTGAATCATCTCATAGATCTTACTCAAAGAAGGGTTTTCGGCAGATTATTGTAGAGATTGACTCCCTAAATGTCATCCATCTCTTAATTAGGTTATTTATTAAAAACATTTTCTTTTATTTTGATTATATTTATTTGAAGATAATATTTTTATAAACATTTAAAGTAAAGAGATCAGCGAAATAAGAAATACACAATGATTTTTATACTACTTCTCAACCAACTGATTGTGATATTAGTCATCCCTTTACAAAGAAGAATATTTAAGTCTTTCACGTCAAATTATTTGGCTAATTGAAATTTCAACTCATTAATCCCACTAAAATTACCCTTTTTAATAATCATATCATTAAATTATAAAGAAAGTATAAGGCAACAATGAGAAGTGGACTTGAGAAACAAGGCTAAATTATGATCACTAAAACAAAACTCAAGTTATATGATTATATTAGAGAATTTCTCGTATCAAACTTGATGAGTTTGTTTAGGACCATATGAAGCATTTTTCAACTTGCACACTTTCCTTGAATTATGAGAAACAACTTTAGGAGGGACTATATAAACTTCCTCATAAAACTCACCATTGAGAAAATTATTTTTGACATCCACTTTAAATATATGACACTGAAGAAAATATGTAACAGTAAAAAGAGTCTAAATTACGATCATCTTGAACACAAAAGCAAAAGTTTCTTCATAAATCATTCCATATTATTGAGATAATTCCTTAATTATTTGGTTTTGTATACTTTAGCTTGTGCTGCGGATTTGATACTATATAAGGACTATATATTTGTGGAGAGTTTTTGTGTCTATTTTAATACATTGTATAATTTATGATCTAATCTTCGCACCTTGAGCTTAGATTAGATTTTATTAATATATTTTTTCTTTTAAAAAATATTAAATCGTAGCAATATGTTGATGTGACAATTAGACCACTTCATAATATATTTTATTATCAATTAACATATCTTAATAAACTTTTTTTACTGAACATAGCTTAATATATATTTATAAATATATATAGGAGAATAACATACATGTACATTAATATAACAATCTACCTTATTTACCAAAGATTAACCTATGAAATTTGAGGTGTTATAGTTTTAGAATCCATAGTAGCCTCAAGCAAGTATTTTGAATGATTGAGCAATTGGATTACACACAAGGCAATTGGATTATATGTAGTACATAAACATCTAGCTCTTTAACAATCATTTATTGAATCTTAAAAAATTTAAGACTTGAGTTTTAATTTTGAGTTTTTCATGCTATTTTTGACAACTACGGTCTCTTGGTAAAACATGTATGTGTGAAGGTTGTCTTATGGTATTTCAATAGAAAATCAGGCACACATGAGATTATATTTAAATGTGTGTATATGACTTATGAGAACTATGGTTTATAGAGAAGACTGATTGTTTAATATGTCAACAATTAAATAGCATAACAAATGATTAAATGACCTCTCATGAGATATTAATTAAATGACTTCTATGTGTAATAAATGAAAAAATATAATTTAAAAATAATAAAATCATTTGTATCAATCTTATCATTTTGGGCACAATATACGTAACAATATCTATCCAAATGCACATTTATGTAAATAAAAATGTTTCAATTTCATGTTAATGCAATATTAATTAATAGTCTATCAAACCATATAATCATAATGTGTTGGAACATATATGTTATTATGTGAATTGAAAAATAATAATAATAATAATAATAATAATAATAATAATAATAATATTTTGTTGAAGTCCCACATTGGAAAGAATTGATTTTTGTAAATTCAAGTGGAATGAAACATGTTTTTAAAATTTAAGTCCCACATTGGAAAGAAATTTTTTTGAACTCCCACATTGGAAAACTCTCCTATTTTGAGAATGCTAAAGTCCCACATTGCTTAGAAATCATATGTGAGCTTGCTTCTATCACTATATAATGAGCATCAATCTATTGAGAAAAGCACACCAAAGTTGGATGCTTTTCCCAACTTTCTCTTTTCTCCCTCTTTTATTCTGCTCGCCAATTTTCGAGCCACTTCTCCCCTTTCTTTCTGTCCCTTCGGTTTTTTTAGAGCGGTTTTTGTGCCGTAGTTCTTTTGATTTAGAGTGGTCATAGTACCATATTGCGAATGACTTTATCGTCATATTGAGAGTGGCTTTAACAGCCATATTGAGGGTGTAATTCTAGAACGGTTTTCTACAGTGCAGTGGACCTCCGATACAGTGAATCTGGGCTGTTTTATCCTGGGGACTTCGTGGTTGATAGTCTGCCTTGCACAATTTGGGCAGTGCCGCGAAACGTCTTAAAGAGAGCGACCTAGTCCGCGACTGATCCCAGTAATATCTTCGGTGGCATAAATTGTGATTTTAAAGAGTTTTTCGAAACTCAAAAATAACAATTTTAAGACGTTTGCTTTCTGCCATGTCAACCGAAGAGATTACTGGATTTGGTTCGGTTGCCTCTGATTTCAATGAATTGTTTCAGTTTGAAACAAACATAAAAGGATAATAAAGCTGAAGAATTAACCCATGGGAGAATAATGATAAGAATCATATTCTTAAGAGACTTGCTGATGATCTGTATAACTACTACAGTTCCAGCAATACTACTAGTGATGATAAGAATAAGTATGTTGTAAGCTGCTACTCCAAGTATCATATGTCCGATGACATATTCGTGGAGGTTGAAGATAACTCGTGAGATCATCTATTAAGGTACGTCACTCATGACATATTTAATTTAAAAGTTGAAATTTAATATGTCTTTTTGTTTGAATGTTGAAATCAATAAATGTCTCCTGCTTACATGTTGTATGATTTTAATTTTTTGACATGCTAGACTATGTGATGTGAACACATTTAATTTCAAACTTAAGTAACTTAGGTTTAATTTCAAATATGAATGATTTTGAAAAATGATATTTTTGTAGTTGAGCTAAATAAATAAAAACGTTCACATAAATTTGTAGTTAGAGAATCTGAGTCTTTAGATTTATTAACATTATGACATATGTGAATTTGATGGGACGTTAACAAGAAATGAAAAATGTTATTTCATTACTTTTATTGATGATTGTTCTGACTATACTTCTGTATATCAAATGAAAAATAAAAGTGAAAAGCTTGACATGTTAAAGATCTTTTGTAACTGAAATTGAAAATCAATTTAGTAGAAAGATTAGGAGGTTCTAAGTATGATTCTAGTTTGTTTAATGATTTTTATAAATTGTCTGGAATTATACATGGAACAACTGCACCATAATTGCTTGAAGTGAATGGTAATGTGGTAAGAAAGAATAAAACTCTTATTGAACTAGTTGTTGCTAGTATGTTTAACTCTAGTGTTGTATCTCATTGGTGTGAGAAATATATATTGCTTATTCGCTATGTTTTGAATAGAGTTTCTAAATTTAAAAACAAAACATCTCCTTATGAGATAGTGAAGAAAAGACAACATAACTTGTCTTATATTCAAACTTGGGGCTGTCTGGCTTATGTTAGAATCCCCGATCCCAAGCAAATTAAACTCCCCAGCAGAGCCTATGAATGTGTATTCATTGGGTATGCAATAAAGAACAAAGCGTATAGGTTTTATGACCTAAATGCAAAAACGATCATAAAGTCAAATGATGTTGACTTCTATGAAAATAAATTCCCTTTCAAATCGAGAAATAGTGGGGGCAGCGAACCAAGTCAAGTTCCTGTGACAAGAAGTACTGAAAGCAACAAACAAGGCGAAACAGAAACTCGAAGGAGTAAGAGAGTAAGAGTTGCTAAAGATTATGGACCCGAATATATGGCCTATAATTTAGAAGAGAATCCTGCAAATCTTAAAGAAGCTTTGTCATAATTGGATGCATATTTATGGCAAGAAGCTATAAACGATGAAATGGATTCTCTAAGAGTCTAACAAGACCTGACATTTAGTAGACTTGCTTCATGGTTGCAAATCAGCAGGTTGTAAATGAATTTTGAAAAAGAAACTAAAACCTAATGGATCTGTTGATAAGTACAAGACACTCCTTGTAGCCAAAGGTTTTAGACAAAGAGAAAATATAGATTTCTTCGACACTTTTTCACCAGAATAACATCCATTAGGGTGCTCATATCACTTGTGGCTATCCATAACCTGGTGATACACCAGATGGATGTCAAAACAATTTTTTAAGTGGTGACTTGGAAGAAGAAATCTATATGGAACAACCTGAAGATTTTGTAATACATGGACAAGAAGACAAGGTCTGTAAGTTAGATAAGTCTCTGTATGGTCTTAAACAACCTCCTAAGAAATGACATGAAAAGTTTGATAAGTTGATTATATCGAATGAGTTTAAGTGAATGAATGTGACAAATGTATTTACCACAAATTTGAAAATGGCATTTGCACTATCACATGTGTTTAAGTAGATGACTTACTCATATTTGGTTCAAACATTCATGCCATTAATAATGTGAAATCATCGTTATGTAACAACTTTGATATGAAAGACCTCGGAGAAACAAATGTAATCGTTGAAATCAAGATTACTAGGTCAGAAAATGGAATGTCTTTGGATCAGTCTCACTACGTTGAAACAATCCTAAAGAAATATAAATATTTTGATTGTAAACCTGCTTGCACACTACATGATCTAAGTGTTAAACTTTTCAAGAACACTAGTGAAAGTGTTAGACAAACTGAATATGCGAGCATCATTGGCAGCCTCAGGTATGTCACTGATTGTACTAGACCCGACATTGCCTATGTCGTGGGATTGTTGTGCAGGTTTACTAGTAGACCTGATATGGAGCATTGGCACGCTATTGAAAGAGTCATGAGATACCTAAAAAGGACCATGAGTCTCGGATTACATTATCGAAGATTTCCTGCCGTCATTGAAGGATACAGTATTATTGATTGGAACATCTTATCAGATGACTCCAAAGCAACCAACTGCTATATTTTAGTATAGCTAGTGGTGTTGTATCTTGGAAATCGAAGAACAGACGATATTGGCTCTGTCAACTATCGAGTCTGAAATGATAGCACTAGTTACTACTAGTGAAGAAACAAGCTGGTTGAGATGCTTGCTAGTTGAGATCCCTTTGTGGGAAAAATCTATGACAGATGTGTTGATCCATTGCAATAGTACCGCGGCTATTGCGAAGATTGAGAATCGTTATTACAACGATAAGAAACGACAAATTCGTCAGAAGCACAACGCTGTTAGAAAGTTACTTTCTAAATGAGTTGTTATAGTGGATCATAAACGCACTGATGATAATTTAGCAGATCCTTTGACGAAAGGATTAGCTAGAGAGAAAGTCATAAATACATCCAAAAGGATGAGACTAATGCCTATAGAGTCACTCATGATGGTAACCCGACCTAAAAGACTGGAGATCCCAAGAATTAGGTTCAATGGGTAATAACAAGTTGTGAAGTGATATGAGATGAACATGCTATTATAAATCAAAGAAGCATGATTCCTGAAGCGATAAAAGGATGAGGTAATAGAAACTCTTAATGAGATCTATACTCTATGTGGAGGGAGTACCTAGCTACAAGAGTACTCTTGATAGACTCACCTATGTGAATGTGGAAGTGGGGCCGCTTCCTATGGAATTTTGAGGCAGAATTCCTAGAGCGTTCACTATACTGGGATACACGTGCAGGGCCATTAATGCACGGGCTTTTGAGAATACACCCTATGAAAAGGTTGTGTGTGGGTTTGATGTCAGAGATAGAGTTCAAGACTACGAGTCACTCTTGTTGAATCTGAATCTTACTTACTATGCAAAGGTTCAAGTCAAGAGACACCTTTGTTTATGCACGATCTTATAGAAGCGTTTGACGCTATTTCAGAAACATTTTTTTAAATTCAAGTGGGGGATTGTTGGAACATATATGTTATTATGTGAATTGAAAAATAATAATAATAATAATAATAATAATATTTTGTTGAAGTCCCACATTGGAAAGAATTGATTTTTGTAAATTCAAGTGGAATGAAACATGTTTTTAAAATTTAAGTCCCACATTGGAAAGAAATTTTTTTGAACTCCCACATTGGAAAACTCTCCTATTTTGAGAATGCTAAAGTCCCACATTGCTTAGAAATCATATGTGAGCTTGCTTCTATCACTATATAATGAGCATCAATCTATTGAGAAAAGCACACCAAAGTTGGATGCTTTTCCCAACTTTCTCTTTTCTCCCTCTTTTATTCTGCTCGCCAATTTTCGAGCCACTTCTCCCCTTTCTTTCTGTCCCTTCGGTTTTTTTAGAGCGGTTTTTGTGCCGTAGTTCTTTTGATTTAGAGTGGTCATAGTACCATATTGCGAATGACTTTATCGTCATATTGAGAGTGGCTTTAACAGCCATATTGAGGGTGTAATTCTAGAACGGTTTTCTACAGTGCAGTGGAACTCCGATACAGTGAATCTGGGCTGTTTTATCCTGGGGACTTCGTGGTTGATAGTCTGCCTTGCACAATTTGGGCAGTGCCGCGAAACGTCTTAAAGAGAGCGACCTAGTCCGCGAGTGCCGCGAAACGTCTTAAAGAGAGCGACCTAGTCCGCGACTCATCCTAGTAATATCTTCGGTGGCATAAATTGTGATTTTAAAGAGTTTTTCGAAACTCAAAAATAACATAATGTCATTCAAAAATCCCTTATTTATAAATCCTCTTATGTCATCCAAACTTTAACTCACTCTATAAGTCTTCAAGTCCAAACCCCGTACAAAGGGTTGAATTGTAATTATGCACACAATATTTACTACCAACCTCTTCGATTTTCCAATAATGACTTTATTGACAGAATACATAAATGCAAATGCATATCATGTATACACATAATAAGGAAAACCACTACAAATCAATTAATGCAACTCAAAATTCTATGTTATACGTGTTTCGAAAACTACTTTTTCCATCAATCAATTTATATCTACAATAAAGACAACCAATGGAAAACCAACTAATACAACACAAGACTCTATCACACACGCAAATTTATTTATGATGTGACTGCATCACAAGGCTTGCCACACATGCATCGGGAAATTATTTTTTGCACCAATTCTGGTACACGCACAATAAAGATCATCACTAGGAAACTAATTAATGTAGCGCAAAGCTCTACGCCACACATGTAAGACTCTTTATGTTGTGCTTGTAGTGCAAACCTCTATGCACCACGTGCATCGAAAAACTACTTTTTGTATCAATCATGGAAATTTATGGTTAAGTCATTGGCGATCTCCCACCCATACTATTTCTCATAATTTATTGTCTCATTCCTCTAAATATTTTCACTATTGAAACCATTGTCTCATTCTTTTTTTTGCACCCTTTCCTTATCTGTTCATTTCATATTTTATAGCATATGGACGAGATCTATGAAACGATGAAGGATGGTATACAGTAGGAATGCAATGGTGAAGTTGTGTGAAAATGAAGTTATTGCTACCAAAGGTGGGTTTGTTGTCTATCTCTTTCCATCTCCTAAAATCACTTTTTCTCTTCCTAATCTTATTTCTTTGTATTTTGCACTTTTTTTTTTCTTTGCTATTGGAAAATCAAGTTCATATAGCATCATCTATATGTAACTATATTCACTTCCTTTTTGCAAATCATGTGAGTTGTTTTCTGCTTCTTCCATCTCTTCATTTTCATTTTGTATGGCTTTTTTTTTAACAAAGTTTATTTATTTGAAGATTGCATAATTTGGAGAATATTTCATGGCTTTAGATAGTATCATTTGGTATTGGGAGAGGAGGAACTTACATGAATGATTGGCATCTCATTGCAAGATGTGTTTGATGTCCATTTTATTTAGTTTCTTCTTAAATAATTATTTATGCTCTTTTGTGTTGATTTAGGCATTAATTTACTTCACTTTTGTTATTTTGAATTGGATCATTTTGATGTTGTATTTTTTAATATTACCTTACTAAACCCAAACATCCAAATCAAAATTCTCTCCAAACACACGTGTGAATTGTAACTACAATCACACATTTTCCATAAGTAATTGATCTTCGTCTTGTTTCATTTCCCTACTAAACATATGATTACATATCATTAAATGAAATTTTTAATATAAATGCAAAGACACATTTTTCAAATAATTGTAGTAAGTACCAAGACATGCATGTCATGTATACATAATAATTATTCTTCTGATTAAGTGTCCATTGTCTAATAGTCTAATAGGATGTGATGATATAACCTAATATCTTAACTAGGTTGTACTCTTCCATGCTATGCGACTAATTAAAGTTACTTGTAGTCCAATATATGTCTACACAACTTTCAAAAATGAAAAGCATGCAAAAATTTATTAATATGGTTATAATAATTATCCTCTTTTTAGAAATGTGCATTAGCCTAACTAGGTTGTATTGTCCTAATTAATTGGTTACTTGCACTCCAATACACCAAACATTTACCTCTCTTCCTCTATATACACATGAATTAGTCAACTCCCAACCTCTCCTCAATGGTGTCATAAAGAAAATAGACTACCATGAAGATAAAGACTAATCACCTGTTTGATGAAAAAGATAAGAGACAAGATAATAATAAGTTATCATATTTTGTCTGAATTTAGTGTTTGATAAACCAATAAGATACGATCAATTAATCCAAAATTCTATCATATGATATCTCTTTAGTTGAAATTTCTCTCATGAATATGAACTAAGTTAGAAACTAGTAAGATAAGAATGGTAATTTCCTCAATTACCCTTATAAAATATAATATAAATATAAATATAAAAACAATTTATAAAATATAATTTAAAATTAAAAATATAAATCTAATCAAATATAAATATAAAAATAATTAATAGAATTTGATATTAAACTTAAAAATGAAATATTAATAATTA
>JBBPBP010009779.1:70682704-70730123 GCA_037974735.1 Cicer chorassanicum
TAAAGTTTTTCTTAAAAAATGGTCCATCAAATGTTTTCCATCAATAATTTTAGTATTTAGTTATAAAATAATTTATATGCATTGTCTGAATTTTTAAATGATTTTTTGCCTATATGTTTAGAATATTAAAATAATCTCTCCTACAAAAATTTAAATTTTATTAACAAACGACGAATTAAATATGAAGCTTTTAAGACTTTAAAATTCATATTTAATTAATTTTTTTATTAAAAAAATTCTAAAAATATATTTAATAAAATTCTAAAAATATATTGAAGAAACTCTTATAATGTACTATACATTATTGAATTTTTTTTTTAAAGAATTCAATTAATAGACATAAATTAATTTAATAACAAGAAGTAAAATTGTTGATAAAATTTTAAACGATTAAAAACTAAAAATCTTGGACAAACAGTCTATTCCTTCTCCCCTAGCAAACTCAGTGTCCTCTTCTCTCCATTTGCAATTCCTCGAATTTCATGGCGCACAACCTTCTCAACGGTAACTTTTCACTATTTTTCAACCCTAATTTTGACTCTAAATTTTGAAACTTTGCTAATTCGTTTTGTGAAATGTGAACCTTCAGATGATAATAATATTCTTAAGCAGTTGAGAGATGGTACTGCAAAATTTGAGATTGTTTCTTCTCCGGTGACTTCCGTTGTTTCTCGTTTTAATTGGAACGCAAGGTTGTTTAGAGATGGAAATTGTAGCTCTCTCTTTTTCGCTAGAATTGGTTCATCAATGTGAGTTTGTTATCTCTTTTTCTTTTTTCTTGTTTTGCTTTGTCTCTTTTATTGTGCTCATATAAAATTTTAGTCTTTTTATTTTCACCTTTTAATTTTAGGGTGAATTATGGTTTTAGGTTGATTCTTGTTATGAAATGAAATTAATTACTTTTGTGCTCATGGGCGGGTAGGATGGGCCCGTATTTTAGGTTTGATTACAATTTTTTTTTATAAAAAATGTTAGTAGGTTTGTGGTTATATTAGTTTCCTAGGTTTAAACCCGGGGCCGGGGCCCGGACCTTGGTTGAAAGTAATTGGGCCATTTTGGCCTGGCTCAGTTGACCTGCTGGGTCATGCTAGACCATTTATATGCAATTGTTTGGAAAAATAAAATAATGTACTTGTTAAATATATAAGTCTTTCAAGGAAAGGAAAGAAAGCAAGATGTTTCTGAATTTTAAGGTGCTAATAGGTTCATTAATAGTGTTTTTATGCTTAAAGTATCTTTATCAATAGTGGATCAAATTTGAACTTTTTCTTAATGGTTTAGAATTTTGATGAGTTATGCATTTGTCCCTCCTTATGTCTTCTCACAGTGGTGGACAGTCTCCAGCAATGAGGAAACTTGAGCGCTTCTCAGTTCAGAAGGTTACAGGGGACGGGCGGTGTCTGTTTCGTGCACTGGTACCATCTTTGATGCCTTTTAGATTTTATTCACTTTTCTGCCTTCTTTGTAGTTGAATACACATACTGATTGGGTTTATTGTACCTTTGGTTAATTTTTATCTTTTGTTATTTTAGTTCTTTCTTGACCTTGAATTTAAGAAAATCTTACTCAACTGCCTTGATTTTAGAGTTAGATTTTGATTGATCTCTGAAAACATTGTCAAGTATGATTTTGTTAATTGATATTTCTTCCATTGCTTTTAAGTCTTTGGTATCAGTCAAAGAGAATGGTTACCATGGTGTCACTTCAGCAAGGAAACATGAAAGCATCATAGATTTTTTAGCCTTCAGGAAGTTGAAATTCATATGTTATAGACCTATTCTTGTCAAGACCAGGAAAAGGCCCTAATACTTGGCTGAGAGCTAATGAAAAGCTCTCTATTAGGCATTGAATATTGTCTATATGGTTGTAGCTTCATTTAAACCCAAATCTGCTATCTTGTTTGCAAGCTACAGTCAACAACATCTACTGATGAATCTCTAACCATATATGGATTGGTTTTATGAGGTGGGTAGCCATAAAGAGCTTATGATATTCAGAGTCTTTGAAGGTCAATGTCAAACAATTAGAGGTTGGACAGAGGGAGAATTATCTCTTCTCTGAACATGATGTATCAAAAGCTCTTTATGGCTACCCACACTCACCTCATAATTGTGCTGAGAGAATTGTTTTCTCTGAGGAGATTTGCTATGGGATTACTGGGGATTATTCTATGTAATAGTTCTTCTTTTCAATCAATAATTAAGTTTCTACTTTATAAGTTTGGGATCCTATCAATTGGAAAAAATACACAACGATCTTATCTTCCCAACATACAACTAACTACCACATCAATAATTTCCTAACTCCTCTGTTCAACCTATTTGTTGGGCTTAGGCCCAAATGTGGTAACTTAACATAGACTTTGATACCATCTTAATATTTGGGTAGGGCGTAGTTCAATCCTACAAAGTCGACATGGAAAGTGAGGGAGGGATGCCTCCCACTTATATTAACACATTTTCAAGTCATATCTCAATCTCATATGATGTGGGACTCTACAGAATCAATAGATATTCATTTGTCATGTTTAAGTTGAAAAAACACTCAATCCTCCATATTTATCCAAAATACAAATTTGAAGTAGGGTAAAGAGATCCACATATCAAGTTTCTAAAAATATTGTAAAAAGGCTGCAAAAAGTCATACATTATTTCAGCTCTGCTCCACTCATCCCTTGATGGACAACACTTATAACTCGTATCGTGCAAACTTTAGCTATAAAAAGCATGACGACAATTAATTACACATTTAAGAAAAATATAAGTTGAGTTCCATCAAATGACACAATCTGCCTTCAATCCAATTGATGTATCGATCTCACCAAACCTGTTAACTCCATTCAATTCTGTTATATTTAAGTTACCAAGTCCTTCATTAGTTTGAGCTTCCACCATAGCAAGTTGTTCAAATTAATTTTAGAGGTAAGTGGTAACAGTTAGTTCAATGAAATCAGGTCAAAGGAATGGCTTACAACAAGGGAATTCCTCTAAACCAACGTGAAGAGAGAGAAAATGCAGGTGCGCTGATATACCGGCCACATGGATGAAGATACCCTTTTTGTTTTGCTTTCAGTTAACAAAATGTTCATTATGTAATACAAAGTTTGTGCATGATAGTTTTGCTGGCTCAACTATTAAGCTGAGATACTTATCTTCATATCTTGTTGTATCTGTTTTTTACGCCTTATAAACTATGTTTTCCCATTCACTTTCTTTTCTTTTTCAATGTTTTGATAACACAGATGAATTGAGAATGGCAGTCAAAGAAGCTATATGTGAAAATGTAGGAGATCGTAAGTTATATGAAGAAGCCATCATTGCTGTCACGGTTGATGAGCCTTTACAACGGTATGTTTTAGAAACATGAACTGAACATGAAGATCTTGAAGTATGTTTTAAATTTGTATTTAGTGCCATGATTGGATGTGTTATTTTGCAGTTACTGCAAGAGGATTTCGCGACCTGATTTCTGGGGAGGAGAATCAGAACTATTGGTTAGTGATGTTACTTCTTAAATACTGCTTGAATTTTTATCTCCTAAGGAGAAATAGATTTTCTAATCTGGATTTTTTTTTAAATACAGTTCTAAATTATGTAATTTTTTTGGAAAAATGGGGAAGGGGAAATTATTATTAATAACGGTCGCAATAATGATCATTTTACAACTATCCCATATAGGATTTGAACTTTGTCCTTTGAGATTAGAATATCAAGCTCTTACCATTAAGCTGACAACTTGGGGACATATAATAATTTAACTAATGTGTTGAAAATCCAAATAATGACCATTGTCCATATGCTTGCAGGTACTGTCGAAGTTATGTAAACAGCCAATTATTGTGTATATACCAGAGCATGAGGTATGCCTTCAACAATACTTAGGTTTATTCTTTGATCTATCTAATATTTTATGAAATTAATTATGTTGCACTGTTAGTGTAAAACTTTTGACGCTATCAACCAATCACAAACCATTTTTTATATGACTTTTAAGATAAATATGATTAAAGTCAAATAATTTTAATGATCCAACGGTTATGATTGATTGACATCGTAAAATAAAATTTACATTGACAGTACATATCAATTTATCTGCTAACCTATCTTGTTGTCTAAATGCAGCATAGAGGTGGTGGTTGGGGATCTGGTTTCATTCCCATTGCAGAGTATGGAGGTGAATTTATAAAGGGTTCTAGCAGAAAAGCTGTGAGGCTGTTGTTCAGTGGTAACAATCATTATGATCTTCTGTTATGAGGAGTTGTATGGATTCAGAGTTTCACTTCTGTTCTTAAAACCTTATTTTCTAAAAAGAATTAGTTCCTTTGTTTTTTCAAATGTTACTCTGATTCTTTAGAATTTCTCTTTTATTATTATTATTTCAGAAATTATATTTGGATAGTTGAAAATTCGACGCCCGAGTGAAATAGTCTTTGCTAGACTTTAATTAACTCATAGCTGAACTCTAGAATACTGGAGACCATTTTCTCTAGGAATTGGATAGTTAAAACTAATGATCAGAAAACTGGACCAAATGTTGAACTGATGGAGCTACTTGTTTAAGGTTTAGAGGTTTAACTGAGGTTCAACCGCAGCCGAACCGGTGATGAGAGTTCAATAGGACCGGATGAGAGGCTGGTTCCCAATTTAACCAGTTGAACCGTCCGATCTGGTTCGATTTTCAGGACATTGGTTAAAACTAAATTTATTCTCGTGTCAAGTTCAAAATTGGGATAATGACATTGAGTTTGATTAATGGGTATGCACACCATGCATCTCATACACACAGCATATAAATTTAAAAATAATCAAAGGTGATACGGATATGGTCCTTAATTAGGGTTCGAAATATGTCAGACTCATTGATAGGAGTCTATAGTCTAACATACAATAGACCCAACGGCGAATAAATTTCTCGAGTCTTTCTCACCAATGTCCTTAAATGGTGTTGTCTTCTGGATTCTATGTTTTTCGCTCAATTACAATAAAGAAAAGAGTACTAACAAATGGATAATATTGAAATTATGTATTACAAATTATATTTTATCTATTTATCAAACTTACTATATAAATGTTTGATACATTGATGATAATTAAATATTTGTAATGCCATGATGTCATATAAATTAGGTGTATCTCATCGTGGTTTTCAAAATGAATATACCTCTTGATTTTTCTAGTGCATCATGGTACGTAGTCGTTTTTCCTACCATTGAAGAGAGGTAACTATATCTTGTAGAACCAGTCTTCTTTCTCAAGATAGTTTTCTTTTCTATTATTCATGGCTCGTGCACCATTGTTTGGGTTCCCCAAGCTTTGTTTTTCGAAGCCATCACCAACGATGTGGTTGGTGGTAAACCTAAGTCCCAATTGTTGAATCTAGACGATCGATAAATTTGGAAACTTAAAATTTTGATGATGATAATATCTTAAATGAGTAAATAACAAGTTATTTTAAGTGTCCAAATTTTGATTTGAAATGAGAAATCTATTTAATATTCAACTAGATGAAGAAATCTATGTAGCAAAAGTATAGAGGATATCTTCAACTTTTGGTACTTTAGTTATCATTTTTTTTATAAATGAGACGATATAATTACTATAAAAAATTCACGCACCATTGAAATGTTTCAGGTTCGAACTCAAGACATGATATCCAAATACTTGTATCTGACTTTGATTATAAAGTCATGATATGATTCTTGGTTTTCAAAACTGTCTTCTAATAAACTACCCAAACATCTAATCAAGATTGTAACAAAAAAAAATTAATCAAGACTATCTTTTGTTTTTCTTAAAATCATCTGATTATTTTCACTAAGTCATTTAATGATCAAGATTCTATAACATATTTAGCAAGGCTTCACATTTTCAATGTACGAGGAACCAATTGATAAAAGATAGAGGCAAAACAAAAATACTTTTGAAATATTTGTCACATCACATATAAATGTGAAATTAAATAACAAGACCGAACAATGCAAGTTGTATTGTATTTGTACAAAGACAATTTTCACTAAGAAAAGGACAAAAAGAATCGATAAAAGTTTCACTTTAGTGTCATAAGGTCTTTGAGGCACAACAATATTATGTCATGGAATGACTATATACATTCCAGCATAGCATATATTCCATATGCGAAATTATCAACATTCAAGAAATACAATCTATATAGAAATTTAAAGAGCTTTAATTGCATATTCTTTCTTATTAGAAAGTTATTATTTTTCACCTGAACTTGAGTTCCTTGATTCTGTCGTATTGGGAGCATAAGAGAGAGGGGAGAAACAGGGGAAGAGAATAATATTATTAAAATTGCATATTAATACGAAAATTCGTATTTAAGTGCAAAAAAATACATTAACTCTTTAGTAGATTCAAAAATTGGTAAATTTATTCTTAAGACGGAATTAACATGAATTCACAAGTTTACCGGTAAATTAGCGAATGTTTTGAAACTGTATTTGTTCTATATTGTTATGTGATAAGTATTAGGCTAGTAAGATACTCTCTAACACTCATTTATTTAAAATGAATCTTATAAAATCCGTTCAATATTTATTTAATTTTTATAAGTATTTTTTTTATTTATAAAACTAAAAGTATTATGTAATTTTATTTGAAAAAAATAATATATAATTGTTTAACGATGATAATTTTGTCATTTAAATATGATATATATTATATGTTGTTATGATGAGGTGTGTATCAAATATGTAACATAATAAAATAATATTTGATTATTTGATATCATGTACGCATCAAACACATGATAAAATAATATTTCTCCTATTAGTGTCATATCATATTTTAATCAAGCTTGATATTTTAATAAATATTAGTAGTTAATTTATTAATAAAGCTGAGGAAAGATTAAAACACCTCCAACAAGAGGTCTACTCTAGGTTTGTAGATAGACAAAAAAAACTGTTTTTCCATCGTTGCTTGGTGAAGCAATGTTCGCAAGGCAACTTCTGACACAACCACATAAATTTAAACAAATTCAGCTGTAGTAAGATTCTATAAATGCATCTTAATTGATAACTGCAAAAACATTGATATATTGAAGTTCAAATTTTCATTTGAGATTTTTTATTTTTTATTATTTATAAGAGTTATATTATTGGAATAAAAAATTAGTGAATTACTTCAAGATGATGTAGTGATATGGATCATATCTAAAATACCAATGTTTTTAGAAAGGATCTTAATTGTAGCAAAGATCTTACAATCCACCCTCATGGTGTGTTTGGTTTGGAGTGGAGGTAATATTTTAAAAAAAAGTGTGTTTGCTACAAATTTTAAAAGTGAAAGGAGCAAAATCTAAGGGTGTTCGCGATGCGATTTGGGTCGATTTTGGAGCAAAAATTCATCTTATTCAAAGATAAAATTATATATGATTTAATTTGAATCGATTTTTACAAATATAAATATTTATATTATAAAAATACGGAAAAATAGTAGGTTTTATGTAAAATATAACATAATATATTTAAATTTAACATTATGGAATAACAATGATGATTATATTTAAAATACATGAAATAACAACAAAATATATTAAATTAAACTAATAAGTATTATTAGGAACAAAAATTAAAAACCTACAAATAATATATAAATACAGCATATCATACTAATAAAAAATAAATAAGTATTAAAATTTATGATTACAATTTGGTTTAGTTTTGAAAAATGAATATGAAATTAAATTCGATCCGTGTGGTTTTCACAAAAGGACATAGGAAAATATCTAAAAAGAATTCGATTTTGTGTGATTTTTTATTTATTGGTTTTCAGTTTTTTTATATGTTTGGATGTGAATACTCATAACAAAATTTCATTTTAAGTGATTTTTGATCTCTTTCATTTTGGGGATTTGGATTGAATAAGAAATATAATTAAAATTCATTATGTCCCATTGAATCAAATACAAAATCATTAAAAATCTATCCCCTCCCACCACCTCACCTTTTGAATCAAATATGTCTTTTTTTTCCCTCTTTATATATCTCTCCCCCTTCATAAAAATTCATTTTCTTCTCTCATATTGGTTGAACCAAACATTTCTTAAAACTCATTAAATATGAGCATGTTTCCTCGGATACTTTTAACAATATCACAATCCAAACCACCAAACTAAATATTTCTACACTAGATATTTGACTCGTTTATTTTAGAGAATAAAATAAACAACTTTAATAATTGATAATAAAATAAATGATCCATATTATATATACATATATAATCAATAATTAACTAAAATTTAATTGCAGTTTTGATCTCTTTATTTTAGTTTAATTACGAAAATAATCTCCCCATTTTATTTCTCCTCAGTTTTGATCCCCAAACAAAATTTTAATCCAAAATTTGATGAAATGTCATTTTTTTAAGCCACACCATTTATGATCATATATCTCAGGTACAATTGTTGTACCACGAAATCTTAAGGCATAATGTGATTTAAATAAGTGCAAAAAAATAACACTTTATCAAATTTTGAACCAAAGTTCTGTTTAAGGACCAAAACTGAAGATAAATAAAATTGAGAGACTACTTTCGTGATTCAATTAAAATAGAGAAATTAAAACTACATTTAAATTATTAAATAACTATAATATTAACCATTTAATGTACAACTTTATCAACTTTTTATTTTAATAGAATCAAATTTCATATTTATTATACCTTGATTATAACATGCGGCATCACATCACAACACATCACCGCAAGTGTACCATACATACAAACATATAATTATCGTTTATCTGTGCCGCAAGAATGAAAAATCAGAGCGGCAAAAAAAAAAAAACCAATTAAAAAGAAAGTAAAACCGACAATTTTATAAGGAGAAAAAAATACATGCAAAGTCCAGATAAATTAGTTTTAGCATTCAATTTAATTAAGGAAAGTTTTTATAAAAGCAATTACAATATATTTTCTCTAAAATAAAATATAAGAAAAAAATTAATATATTTAATTAAAAATTAATATTAAATATATCAATTTTTAAATATTTTTTATTTATATTTTATTTTAAATAATATGAATATATATAATAAAATAATTGATTATTATCAAAAGACAAATAAAATTACTTTATATAATAAATAACCGTTGAACTTTATTTTATAAATATTAATTATATATATATTTTTATTTTAATATTAAATCACCACTATTTAAAAATGTCTAACAATAAAATAAATCGTTATGAAGTGTGTAAAATATTTTATAAAATATATAACAATTAAACTTTTACTTAAATTAGATTAAATTAAATTTATCCGTTAATTAAGAGCCCAATCCCTTTGCAAATTTTCTTCCGTTCTCGTCTCAAACACAACTCAATCCAAAAACCAAAAGAAAAAAACCGACCTAAGAGAAAAGAATAACAACAAAAAGAAGAAAGCGTTGATTTTCTCATTATTAATAGTTCAATTCAATTAGGGTTTAGTCTCTATTTCATGCTGTGAAAAACGATTCAATCTAAATTCAATCATTTCATTTCGAATCGAAAACGATGATGGAAGGAGCAAGCAATGGAGGCATGTTGTATCACGAGGTACAAGAATCGAAACTTTGTGCTGTTCATTGTGTTAACACAGTGCTTCAAGGTCCATTTTTCTCTGAATTCGACTTGGCTGCACTCGCTTCCGATCTCGATTGTAAGGAACGGCAGATGATGATGCTTCCTGCTCACTCCTCCGCCGGTGATTTTCTCTCTCATAATGTTTCTCTCGACGGTGATTTCAGTATCCAGGTCCTTTCATTTCTTCCTTAATTCTCTCTTTTTGTTTTTTTATTTTTTTTTTCATATTCTTTCGTTTTGTTTTTCTTCAGAACTAATCAAATACTTTGGAATAATTTTATCATGAGTTTTATTCTTTTTTTTCCGATGTATTTTGAGCTTTTGTTTGAATGCATTGAAGATTGAGGCACTTACACGGACACCAGACACAACCGGTAATAATTTTAGAAAATTGAAGTTATCGAGTCTAATCACAATTATTGATATTGTCTCCGTGTGGAAGACGACATAATTTAAGAAAATTGAAGTGATCGACTCTAATCACAATTATCATTTGAAGTGATCGAGTCTCGGTGTGGAATACGACAAACCTTTATTCCGAAGAGTTGGTGTTACATATACATGGACACTAGACACAATATTGATACTGATAATAATTTAAGAAAATTGAAGTAATTGAGTGTAAATACAATAATTAGTATTGTCTTGGTGTGGAATACGACACGTCTTTAATCTGAAATATCGGTGCTACATAGTTTGAATATGCTTAATAGGCACTGATCCTGACACTGACAGTAATTTAAGAAAATTGAAGTGATGAGTGTAATCACAATGATCGGTATTGTCTCGGTGTGGAATACCTACACGCCTTTAATCCGAACTGTCGGTGATAAATAGTTTGAATGTGCTTGATAGACATTGTTCTTGGATGAGAAATACTCATAAATGGTTTAATTAGGTTAAATTATGTCTAGTTGGCCAAAGAAGGTTAGTCCAAGTGGTAAGGATTCAAAAACATGACTTCAAAACTGCTGATGTAAAGACCTTGTTGATGTGTAATTTGTAAGTAACTCTGGAAGTGCTCATTAACCCTTAGGGTTTCTACTGGCTTTGATGATCTCCAAGACACAACTCACTTAAACTTTTCATTATTAAAAATAATGTCAGGTGTTATGTCTGTGTTGCCTTTCTTTTGTGCTGATGAAATTACAGGTGAGTTTTGAAAACATCTTAAATTCATGGTATGATAGACTGTGTTATCTGTTTTTTATTTTTTTATTTTGAAAATTGTGTTGTTTCTTTGGGTTGTTTGGATGTAAGTTAAATGGAAATAGTTGGTAAGTTTTATTTTTGTTGAGAAATTTTGTTTTAGATTCTCTTGTTGTTTATGTGCATGGCTAATACAAATAAGTCTCATTTTGGTGTTAGTGTAAAAGTGTGTTGTGGTTTTGCCGGATTTGAGTTTTTATGCCATATGCATTATAGACGGTTATTATGAGCTTTGTATGTAGTAACGAAACTAGTTAGTTACCCATGCGAGGTATGGGTCTCTTTTGTTTTCATGCATGTTTTGTAACCGTACTATTAAACAAATAGTACACATGCATGCATTTATTGGAAATCAAATGATTGAGTTTAAATATCGGATATGTCATGGCCAATGATGTATTGAGACTTCAGCAGTAGCACTTCACACTCTTCTAGACTTCAATGTGTTTTGAGCTTTTGTTTGAATGCTATGAAATACTTACATATACAAGGACACCAGACACAATACTGATGCTGACACTTGTAATAATTTAAGAAAATTGAAGTGATCGAGTCTAATCACAATTATCGTTATTGTCTCGGGGTGGAATATGAAAATACGAGTGTCGCCTTTAATCTGATATGTTGATGTTACACATACATGGACACCAGACACAATATTGATATTGGTAGTAATTTAAGAAAATTGAAGTGATCGAGTCTAATCACAATTATAGTTATTGTCTCGAGGTGGAATACGACATGCCGTTAATCCAAAGTGTTGGTGTTACATATACATGGACACCAGACACAATACTAATACTAATAGTAATTTATAAAAATTAAAGTAAAGTAATTGAGTGTAATCATAATAATCGGTATTGTCTCGGTTTGGAATATGACATGTCTTAATCTGAAGTGTTGGTGCTACATAGTTTGAATATGCTTAATAGACACTGATCCTGACACTGGTAATAATTTAAGAAAATTGAAGTGATGAATGTAATCACCATTATCGGTACTGTCTCGGTGTGGAATACGTATACGGGTTTATTCTCTTGTTGTGTATGTGCAATTGTGCATGGCTAATACAAATAAGTCTCATTTTGGTGTTAGTGTAAAAGTGTGTTGTGGTTGTGTTTTTATGCCATATACGTTATAGACGGTTATTATGAGCTATGTATTTAGTAACAGAACTAGTTAGTTATCCATGCGAGGTATGGGTCTCTTTTGTTTTCACGAATGTTTTGCAACCGTACTATTAAACAAATAGTACGCATGCATGCATTCATTGAAAATCAAATGATTGAGTTTTAAATTTCGTATATATCATGGCTAATGATGTATCGAGACTTCAGCAGTAGCACTTCACACACACATCTAGTTTTATTTGCCATTTCCCCACTCTTTTTTAAACTATTATAGTGGGAATATTAGGATGATTAAATGGATTGGGGGGTGGGGGTGATGAGGAGCCAGTCGGTTGGGGAAGATGGTGGGGTTTGGGTTGTGGAGGAGATGGAGATGAAGATGGTGGAGGTAAGGATAAGGTTGAGGAAGAAATGGTGATGGTGGGGTGAGTTGGGAAGGCTAAGGGATGAAGATGAAGAAGGTGAGTTGTTTTTATTTTATTTTTATTATATAATTATAAATTATTATTTAGTCAGTAAAATAAAAAAATTGACATGACATTAAAAAATGACGACAAAGTTATTTGTTTGCCAAGCCATTCTGCCACCATAATTATTTTTGTATGAGTAGATACCACTAAGGACTAAAAGTAAAATTAAAAAAAGAACTTTACATGGACTAAAATTGGATTCAAGCCATATTACAGGGACAAAAACCACTATTAACTCTTTTTGGTTTATTTTTGAAAATTTCTTGTTGTGTTGTTCGGATTTCAATTAAATAGAAACTGTTGGTATGTTCATGGCTAATACTAACCAGTAACAAAGTCTGATTGTTGCATTATAGTGAAAATGTGTTTTGGTTTGGCTGGAGTTCAGTTATAATGCCATATACTTCATAAATGGTTTTTATAAGTTTTGTTTAGTAAGGGAACTAGTTAGTTATTCGTTTTGTTTTCACGCATGGTTTGTAACGGCACTATTAATTTAACAAATAGTGTACATGCATCATTGTTGAACCTGAATAATTGAGTTTTATGTAAATGGATATCTTTATCTCCCTTTCCCTTCCCTCTGATGAATCCTTTTTCCAAATCATACCGTTGAGGGCCCCATTTGTTATGCTTTAGAAAGAAGTTATTTAAATATTGTTTTAAAAAGTGATTTATATTTTGTAAAGCAGAAACTGTTGTTTGTTTGGTTACAATTATAAAACCATGTTTTGTTTTAAAAGGTAGTTTGTAGAAACTACTTTGTTAACTTTGTATAGTAATCAAAATCAATTTATTTTTCTTTCAAATTCTATTATTGTAAAAGCTTAAACAAACAGCCTAGAAATTTCAAATATGATGCTTTTCTAGATAAAAGTGACTTTCTCATGGAAAATCTTAAACAAATGGGTTCTAAGTCATTAGCATTAACTGCAGATGAAAATTTTAAGCAAAGAGATGTGCACCAGTCTTTTTTTAAAACTGCAGCATGATCCTTAGTTTTCTTTCTTGTGACTTCTCCTGTATGCCATCTGTCTCTTATGCTTTTTTTTTTTTCGAAGTTGCTTACGCAAAAAAAATAATGGAAAATCTATTTAAGGAAAGAAGAGATGTGCACCGGTTTTTTTTAAAACTGCAGCATGATCCATAATTTTCTTCGTTGTGACTTCTCGCGTATGCCATCTGTCTCTTATGTTTAATTTGTACCTTGAGTTGCTTAATCTCTAGGGTTTGTGTCGCAATCATCTAAGCCTTGACTGGGACATAGCTGCTAGTATGGAAAACCTAATAACCAAAACATTACAAAATAGATTTTCCAATATAACCATGCTTTCCAAATTTGAGTAAAATTTGGATAGCTTTGTATTTCCAACATCCCAAAATATCAAACACCTGATAGCAATATATAACTAGAAGTTTCATAATACATGATGTTCAAATCCAATATGAATACATGTAGTATGTCTATTTCCCCATAGCTGCTGGATACTCGAAGTATCTAAATAACATCGAGGACCACAAAACAAAGGAGGCCTACCAAAAGAAACAATGATGCCAGATTGTACCTACTAGATTATGCATGAGAATTTGGGCTGGGTTTGGCCAAATAAGGAAATAAACTAACACAATGTATGTAATATATGATTCTTGTCCTTACTCCTTTCTCTTGATGGGATAGACTTCAATCTTTAAGCTACAGAATTGCAATTACTTTCTCTTTGGTTGTCTCCACAAGTGGCAGTCACCATATGAGTACCACTGTCCAATAGCTATCAAACAAGTGGACCTTGACTGACATGTCAAAGACCTGCGTCACCCTTCCATTGTTGAAGACCTCTCCTACTTTGTGATGACCTAGAGTTGATCAGTTATGACAGGGTCCCAATGGCTGGTTATCATACATGGCCTCGATGGTGATCAATGTCTTTTTCCCTCTTTATCTCAACTGTGACCCCCACACGGATATTCTCTTTTTCCCCCTCTTTATCTCCATTGGTTCCTCTTGTGCTAGTAGAAATTTTTAGTTCCCATCCTTTGACTTAGGCAGTTCTGATTCTAGCGCGTCAATGTTCTTGCATGGTGTTAGTACCTACCTGTATTACAACTTGCAGTTCAGCCATTTCTACCTCCTTACTCTCCTTGGTTCATCCAATTTTTCTCATTTGTAAGTTGTGCAATGTCCGTCAAGTATCAACTCTCAATGCAACTGTAGTCCTGCTCACACCTCTTTCGTCGCTTCAAGGAAACCCTTTTCAGAGATATTCTTGCTCTAGCACCCCTAGTTTGTTTCATGTATATTAGATTGTTCCTTGAATTTGCGCACAATCCCCTATTGCTTAAACCTTGCAAGACTCTGTATGGCTTTTGAATGAACGTAGGCGTGAAACGATATATAAGGTGATTAGTTAGTGAGTAATCTGTGAGTTAGTTAGAGGGTTAGACTGATGTATATATATGAGAGGAAGGGATTAGGGGGGCAGGTGATCATTTGAAACGGAGTTGGAGTCTTTGGCTCGGAGGTGTAAACACTAAAAGATTTGTTCTATGTTTGTAATTAGGGAGTTTATGTGCAGACCCTAAATATTTTGTTACTACCTGCAGACTCAATTATAAGCAAAAGTAACCAATTACACACATATTAAGAATAATAGTTGCCTTTATTTAATTTTCTTGATGGAATCAAAATACCAATTAGATTTCCTAAATTACCCCTTCTTTCATTTAATGTTGTATGGGAACTTGTTACATTGAAGGATATTTTGAGAAAAATAGCATTAAATAGGGTGAAGTTAGTTAAATTTTGCTCCACTAAATATGATCATTTTTTTTGCTTAAATTTGAATCCAGAGGGAGTACAACATGAGAGGGAAATCATATCTAATAGCACGTGAAATGGGAGAGCAGGAAAAGGGCAAGATGCTTCTTTGGCTTGTTGAACCAAGCCTAAATTAATGGGATGAATTGGTACTTTGTAACCCAATAATAGAGATTGATCTGTTAGAAGAGAGAGATAAACCTGGCCCAATCAATAGAGGATGTAGACATTGGAAGTAAAAATATATTTTTTAATGATGAAAAATGAGTGGGATGTTAGGCAAAGATGTTTTTGGAAATCAAGCCTTATCATCCAGTAGGTCATGTAGCTAGTGTAGATGATGAACTGAATTGTGTAGATTGTCTTGGTTATTTTTGTTAGGGGTGCACAAAACAAGGTGCCCAAAAGAGGATAATCCAACTAGACTTCCACCATTATTCATTTCAGTCACCTTGAAGACAACGTGAATGTGGATAGAAGTATGGATAGATGAGCTCTTAGGACTTTCTTTGTGCTTCTATTACCAAAATATCAAGTTGGTTCACTCGTCTTTCTTTGTACATCTTTTTTATTAGCCGAAGAGGCTTGAGGAGGTATCATGGTTTGAGGAGTGTCAGATGGAGCAGTTTGGGCTGCATTTATAGATCGGGGAGGGCAGCCATGTAATTTTCAGCAGCAATCAATAGTCTGTCGCAAACGATGGCAATGCTTACACTTGGAACGAGGCTTGAAGTTGGAGGGTCTTCCCCGATAGTGGTTCTAATTGTTGCTTAAGATGCAAGGGCACTTGTGTCACCAAGAGCACAGAGGTAACAGAGCGCTCAATAGAGGATTCAGTTGGAAGTTAGAGAACAATAGAGACCGTTGACATACCTGAGATAGTAGCAGACCTCAATCTGATCACGAGTGGTAGAGTACTCTCAAGTCAAATTTTAAGGGCAAGGAGTATGAAGAAGGGGCTGCACTGCTCAAGCTCATTTTCCTTTTCAGCTATGACACTTGCGGCAAGCGGTAGGAGCTCATTAAAACATGAAGTGCGACTGCAACATATTAAGTCATGACAAATTCCATAGACGTTGAGTATAATTGTTGTAGAGTACCATAGCCTGGTGCGAAATTGATTCACACATGAGATGAGGGCAGAAGATCAGTTTGATGACAGGACGAAACGTTAATTTAATGAAATTGCACAACTTGGTATCAATCTTGATTCGGCCACTGATTCAGCCTTTGTGGTGAGATGTACTATGTAGTATGTACCCCTTGACCAATAAGCCATAACTTGATGTCAAAAGCCCAAGTGTCTTAATTGGAACCATCCAATTTCCCTTTAACGAGGAATGAAGTGACGAAGTTGGTGAAAGCAGCCGCCTTAGTCTTGGAAGCATCCAGAGCGTTGGTGGAAGCCATGGGTCTTCATAGGAGAGAGAAAATACACCAGAAAAGTAGATTGAGAATCCTCACGCAGTGGAGGTGGTTTTGCTGGAAAAAACTTCCGGTGCTAGCGGACGGCTGCTCCAGGGGATGGAAAGGCATCAGATTTTGGTGACACGGCAGTGGAGAGCAGAAACTAGAAATAAATACGGTTTCTAATATAAAAAAAAGTTCAAACCAATGAACCAGGGTCCACTAGGCTAACACGGTTTAGGGTTGCCTCACTTTAAGATCTAGATACCATGTTTAACGAGAGAAAACAGAGGTGGTAGTATTGTGAAACTGTTTGTGTCAGCTACACAATGGGGTCTCATTATATAGGCTTAAAAGTAAAAAATAGAATAATTACAAAATATTTATCTCGATTTACAAGATATGATGTGATACAACATGTCTATCCTCTATACAGCAAATACGAGGGTCCTAATTTATTTTCAACACAGTAGATATATTATATAGCATTCTTCGGTCTCTGGGTTTCATTATCAAAATCCAAGTTCTACCACTGCTTTGTATATTTTCATCTGTCATTGAAATTAAGATTTACAATTATATTTTGGCATGTTGCCACACCTTTGGTGCCCTGTATGATTCAGTTTCTGGAGGAAAACATTATTTGTTTTAAATTAATTGCTTCTGTTTATTGAGATGTTGCATACATCCAATACTTTTTTGGGCAGGCAGTTTAGGACATTGATCCGTTGCAATTTTATGATTTATTTAATTGTGCAAAGCCTTTCCTGTAGGTTTTACAAAAGGCTTTGGAAGTGTGGGACCTACAAGTCATTCCCCTTGATTCTCCAGTTGCCGAGCCTGCCCAGATTGACCCTGAGCTGGAAAATGCCTTCATTTGTCATTTGCAAGATCATTGGTTTTGTATCCGCAAAGTGAACGGGGAATGGTACAACTTTGACAGTCTCTATGCAGCACCACAGCACCTTTCCAAGTTTTACCTTGCAGCTTACCTGGACTCTTTGAAAGGTTTTGGTTGGAGCATATTCCTTGTGAGAGGAAATTTTCCAAAAGAGTTTCCCATTTCTTCATCTGAAGCTTCCAACGGTTTCGGGCAGTGGCTTTCACCCGAAGATGCTGAGAGAATAACCAAATCCTGCAACTCAGTTCAGGCTCCACAAGAAAGAGTTAATAATGAAAGGCAACAGCGTTCAAATCAGTTTCTTTCGCGAGAGGAAGCTGAAATGTTTTCAGACATGGAAGATGAAGATCTAAAGGCTGCTATAGCAGCTAGTCTGATGGATTCAGCTCCGATCGTGACTAATGCTGAAGCCAGTGCTCCCCAAAATGATAACCAAAGGAGTAAACAAGTGGCAACCACTGAAACTACCCCTTCAAGTTCTCAACCCAAGGAACAAGTGGGGCCCATTGAAGTGATTCTACCTACCAGTGATGAAAGCAACAAACATGTTGAAGCTATTGAAGCTGGTTCTCTTCTGAATGATAAAAACAACCAAGTCGAATCTTCTTTACATGGCGATAACTCTCAAAGTCAAAACCAGAATAAAGAAAACACTCCATGAGAGCAGAGCGTGCAGTATACAACACATCATCTTGTTTGCTCCTAATTTGTTTTTGCAATTGAGCACAAAAATTTATACCGGTTTAGTTGGTTGAAACATACATCGGTGGCTTAATGTCATGGTGCTGTGCAGTATACAATTCTCATATGATTGCATGATTTATAAACTGTAAGGAAAACCCTTCAACTTTTTTCTTTGATTATGATATTATCAAGTTTTGACAATGTTATATAAAACCCTTTATCATTTCCATCTAATTGTGATAGATCTTGCTACATAGTTTAGACGATGACGTGTGGTAATACCATTCAAGTTTCTTGCGCTAATCATGTAAACTCTTGACTTTTAGAATTTGGGGTACACAAATGTTTTATGGATACTCACTTTTTTGTACACCTGCGACGTCTGATTAATCCTATGCAAAAATGTGGTTAACTTAATTGTTTAAATAGTCAATTTAGATCATGTTGAAAATTATAGTTAATTATGTAATTTAATTAAATACATTTTTTGTCATAATTTAAATTAATATTTTTGCATGTGATTAACGAGATGAACACAAAGTGGGTCTTGATGTATCATTATGGCTTGGGTTAACTTAAATTTAATCCCACTAAATTGGTTTCAGATTAGAGTTGTTCCGTTCTCACTTATAATTGTTCTTTAAGTCACTTAACAAAATTGATTTGTGAGACTCCTTTACACCTAGCCTAAAGGCATGGTAGGTGGCATGATGTTTTGTGATTTGTGAGACTCCTTTACACCTAGCCTAAAGGCATGGTAGGTGGCATGATGTATTGTGATAATCTCTAAATTCGTTTGAGAATTTGTGTTGAACTTATTTCAACTTCATAAAACCAAATTTAAATGTAAGAGTTATCACCACTATTTAAACTACATCAAACATTAACCATTGAAACTTCTCTCGCTTGACCAAAAATTGCCAAAAACAAACATGGTTAACATTTGGTTTGGTTATTGTAATGTCCGGTGCCTATTGGCCATACATGATTATTGCATTAATGTATTAATAAAAAGAAAAAGCACTAGAATAGATTATTTCAATGATGAAGTCATTTGCTATAAGATGTTCGATTTTCGTTGTCCTTGATACGAAACTTTCGGTTGCAGTTGGTGGGCTAAAAGGTTCTAGACTTTCTAGGGGAGGTGGATGTTGATTATATGTCTTTATCTCACTTTTATTTTTCTTTCATTCGAGGGATAAATGAGGAAAATGCGGTATGATTTTTTTTTCAAGTATCTACTATTATAATGACTAATTTCTATCCAATAATTTATTGGATACATAAGATAAATTCTATCATTTGAGATAAGTTATTTTCTTTCATTCAAATTTTCTTCATACGCATGAGTCGAAAATCGAACTACTAACCATTTGTTTAAAAGGTTCAAATCCTATACTATTTATATCGATGAATGCGATGTTAAATCTATTTATATATTAAAAAAATAGTGAACTATATGTATAATTTAAGGATCAAATGCATTATCAAGGAACCCAAATTCCCACTTTGATTACATTAGTTTGATAAATAAACCTTAATTTATAATAGATGATGCATTTTTTCTAGAGAATAATAGATTATATTATAATGACCCTGCCAAAATAAAGTTTATTACAACCACAAGTTAAAGGGTGGACTTTAAGCGAAAAAAAAGGACAAAAATTACTTTAATACTTCTACTTCCTAAACTACTGTTGTTTTAGAAAAACATTATGTGTTTTCAATACAATTAATTAAAATTAATTTTCCCTCCAAATTAATATTGGTTAGATCACTTCTAATTTTTTATATTTTACTAGTGTTGGTTTATGACAATGATTAAAGTCTCATGATTAATAAGATGCATTTTGTAAAATTAATACACTAATTTATTTATTTATTAATAAATTTAGGCTTAAACAGGCAACACGTATATAGGAGTATCTTTGATTTTAGTTTTTATATAATGTTTTTTTTTTTTAATTTTGACCTTACAAGTTCAAAATACTTTTAATTTAGTCATTCGTCATATTTTTATGTTAATGTAGACATAAATCGATGATGTGTCATGTGTGAATAAAGTTAACTTAAGTTGACTAATCATCTAAATTATTAATTACTTAATTAACTCTATTAATTTAATTTTAATTATTATTATTGAAAAATGAAATAATAGATCCATCAACCCCAATCTCAATACAAACCCATAACAAACATAACCCAAAAATTTGCTTTGTTCATTCTATATATGGTTATATCACCAAGAACAAAAGGAAAATAAATGAGAAGCGATTTCTCGTGCATTCTTTGATACACCAAAATTTGCTTTGTTCTATACAACTAGAAAAAACTTAATCTTTAAACACATAAACAAACTATATGTAAACCTTCAAATTCATAACCTTTAAATCTCACCCCAAATAATTCATACGTAGTTTAGAGCCGATTCTTCATTAGAATTGTGAAAGGAAAAATTCAAAAGAAATGCATCATGCAAAGTGAGTTATGGATTTCGAACTTAGTGTTTTTGAGTTTTTTTTGATGTTGAGATTTAAGAATTATGGGATTTTTTTTCTTCTGTGTTCTCGGATATGCGTTCTCATATCTGCATTTCAGATCTATATTAATAAAATATTTATATTTATTTTTTGATTTTGATAATTGATTAATAATGAGAAATTTGAGTTAGCATAAATTATGCTCAGTTACACATCATACATTATCGTTTTATGTCCATGTTAAAAGAAAAAATTATATGAGAAATTAAACTAAATGTGTTTTGAAAGGTCAAATTAAAAGAAAAACTTTTTATCGAGACTAAAATCAAATTGACATTTATTTACAGATATTTTGTATATTTAAAACAAAACTTTAATATGTGTAGAAAATTTAAACCACGTTCATTTAAAAATGAAAGGACTAAATTAGATGGACCAAGAGCACAATAAAACTTTATTTTTATCCACATCCATATAGTTAATTATCAATTTATACTAAATCACATTAACAACACCATTATCTATCGTGACTTAGTTTGGATTTTAGTTTAACCTAGGCCTCCCTCGCTTTGGTATCTCATTTTAATTTAATATATTTTGTTGTTGTAGTGATAGTTGATTATTAGAGTGCAGATATCAATAATCATATTGTCATGATTATACACTCAAACATTATTTTGCTTAAAT
The DNA here is from genome assembly GCA_037974735.1 of Cicer chorassanicum. Classification (NCBI taxonomy): domain Eukaryota; kingdom Viridiplantae; phylum Streptophyta; class Magnoliopsida; order Fabales; family Fabaceae; genus Cicer; species Cicer chorassanicum. The sequence goes on from JBBPBP010009779.1 coordinate 70,704,076, forward strand.
AAAGTCCCACATTAGCAATTATACCAGCATATGTATGTAAGCAGACCACATTCACATTTTAGTAAACTATTGGATCCCAACTCAATATATAGATCAAAATTGAGAGATTAATAAAAATGTGAAGCGCAAGCTTATCCGAGCACAATAGTAAGAAAACTAGAAATATAGTTGTCCTTAAGTATTAGTTCAAACTGAAATTTGAGATCTTACTGTGAATTAATTATGGTAAAATTTATTATTTTTTTTAAAATTAAAAAAGACTAACAATTTGATCATAAATCAAATTTATGTGAAGAGAATTGTAGGAGTGAATAGACAAAATGATCTTTCAAATTGCAAATGTTAGTCAAATTAATTTATGAATTTTGCAAATTAACAAATACATCATTGAAATTATAAAATAGTAATAAAAATAATCCATATTTAAATTTTTATCGTTATAGATTAAAATATGACATGTTAATTGAATATTTGACCCGTCTACATTGATCACATACCAATATCCTCACAATTTCTTTATCTGAGATAACAAAATTTTATCAGTAAATTTGTCTCCGGAAAGATCACATTGATGTAGTATCAAAGTTGATAAGTCACATATTCAATTAGAGTGTCATGTCAAAATATCTAGCGATAAAAGTCTACGTATAAATTATTTTAATTGATATTTTATAATTTTAAATATATATTTATTAATTCACAAAATTCAAGTTACCATTTCAAACGACCAATTTATACCTTTACTCTGTGTTATAGGTTGGCACTAGAGATTTAAAAGGAAAGCCTGGCACTCCACTTTTAGGCTGGAAAAAAGAAAAACCGAGGACATGTAGCCCTCACTAGAAATCAACATCATTCAAGGGAGCACTGTTACAATAAAGTTTCAAAACAATAATGAGACATATATATATATATACTAAAAAAAAGTATACATAAATTTAATTATTTCAATCCTCAAATGTGTTTTGAATTACTCACTTTAATTTTAAAATATCTTTTTGTTGATCAATCAATTATGTATAATTACTATCAAAAAGAATACTTAAAGATGTACTTACAATTTCAATATATTTGTGAGTGTTTGGTTAAAAAGAAGGCTTAATTGCAATTTTAGTCCCCCTATTTATACTGATTCACGAAATTGGTCCCCCTATTTTAAAAGTCGGCAGTTTTGGTCCCTTCATCTGATTTTTTAGCTAAAAAATGATGACGCGAGATGTTTTAAATAACATATCATATGATATAATGACGTAGAGTGATTAACACCCATGAAATTGGAATAAAACGTCGTAAAAATTTAACTTTCAACTTCGAATTTTTTTTCGTATTTTTAATTTAATTAATGACATATGAATAATTAATTAATCTAAATAGTTTTATATCATAGAATTGTATGTCACGTCATTTAAAATATATCAAATTGTCACTTTTTTAGTTTATAAATCTGAAGGAGGGACCAAAACTGTCGACTTTTAAAATAGGGGGACCAATTTCATGATTCAGTATAAATAGGGGACTAAAACTGCAATTAAGCCTAAAAAGAATATAGTGGAAATAAAATTTAAGGAAAAAAAACTCAAATTCCAACATCATTCTAGATATAGTTTTGCACAAAAATAAGAACAAAGAAAAAGTTTTTAATTAGGTCCACCTTAAATAAAAAAAAGGCTTTCACCCAACATATTGTCATCTATATCTATTTTTGGTTGCAATGTGGGAACGCGACCACCTCAATTTTTTTTTTTTGTGATCATGTATTGTTTTTTTAATAAATGTAAAAATATTAAATTAATAAATTATATTAATAAAATCAAATAAAATATGTTAAATAAAAAAATACATTAAAGTTAATACACTAGATGTGCCAAAGAAAAAAAATACTATATTTTAATAATTCAGCCCTATTTTATAATCTATTGTAAATAAATTAACAAATTTATATTATTTTACGGCCAACTCCTTGTATTTTGTTGTCAATTTTATTTGACACATAACTAGAAAATCATTTCATTTTCATTTACTTTTTATCCATTTTTCATTCGTTCAAACATTTTTTCTTTTTTTATTTTTCTTTCACTTTTACTTCTCATTCAAACAAAGCATTAAGGATTATAGTTACTTACATCTTCTCACACGTTTAGGACAAAAATAGCTCTTTGCTCCTAAAAAAGATAAGACAATAAAACTGCTTAAAAAGTATTAAATTAAATAAAAATAAATTACATAACACAGTCCACTGTTTTTCTTTCTTTTCAGTGAATCATTCCAAATTCAAAGTTCTCTGCTTTTTGCTTAAACAGATCCTCTTTTCTTCATCATCTTCTCTCCTAAAATGGGTTCATCTCAAAAACTGTTTAACAGAGAAAGAACTCTTCATCAAATCCTTGGTAGTGGTCAAGGTATGCCATTTTCTTCTAGTTTTTTATTTATTAAATTTCTTAACTTTATTGATTATTTCTTTTAACCAATATATCACAATGGTTTTTTTCATCTTTGAATCTTATTGGTGTTTTATTTACATTCATTTAATGCTATTTAAAGTTTAAATAGTTATATGGGTTGTGCTTGTAAGTTATATCTATTTTCTTAATTTTTTTTATTTATTTTCAATAATGATTATGAAAAGGGGAAAGAAAAAATGAATTTTGACTTTGAATCTGTTTTTTTGAATCAATGTGATGTTTTGAATGCAGTTGCAGACTTGATACTATGGAGAAAGAAGAATCAAACTTTGATGATATTGTTGGTGACAGTAGCTTCTTGGATTGTTTTTGAGAGATCTGGTTATACCCTTTTGTCTCTTGTTTCTAATGTTCTTCTCCTTCTTGTTGTTATTCTTTTTCTTTGGGCAAAATCAGCAGCAATTCTCAATAGGTAAATTAAATACTCACAAATTTATGTTTCTTTTGACTATATACTTGATTTTGATCTTCTTGAGTTTCATTGTGATGTTTGAACTCTCAAGTTTTTTTCAAATCGGCAAATGTTAGCATATTAGTTGTAATTTTAGTAATTCTTTTTCAGCAGGGTTTGAATCTGGTCATTTAACCCTTAAGTGTGTTAGATTGTCAAAGGGTTTATTGATCATTGATAATCTATATTTCTTCTAATTCATATATTTGTTTTGATTTAGAATAGTAAAATTTCAGTAGTAATTTCTTTTTTGTCCGATTGAGCCTAGCGGCGAAATTCACACACATAAAATACAGAGAAGTGGAGTATTGCAGGTTCAAACCTGCATGCCAACATATCAAATGTCCCTACCGCCTTTAGAAAAAAAAAAGGCTATGCCAGCATAGCCATTTGTTTTAATGGTGAAAATTGGTATGATTTGGATGTTGAAGTTTGTTTAACATGTATAATGTATGCTTTAAGCTGTGTGTGCCAATGGAGTTTGTAGATTATACATTCTTAGCTGTTGAAGTTTTAAGAAATATGAAGAATAGTTTGAAAACTTAATGCTCTTACTTCCTTTAAAGAAATGTGATAGATACCTTATTTGCATCTCAATACATGTAAAGAAAATAGTCATTGGACTAACGAAATCCAGTTACAATACATTGGCTACCTATGAATGAATTGGCTTGATGGAAATATGCTGAGTAATCACCTGGCTTCCTAATGATTAAGGTTCATCACATCAAGCCTCCAAAGAATTTTATCACCAAATTAGTCTCCTCAAAGATTAGGTGTCATCATAACAGTCCTCTAAAACTTTATGTTACAAAATTAGTTCCTCAAACTCCGTCACACGCAAGACTGGATATCTGAAGTGTGACCAAGTAGTGAATTGTTGAACAGATCTTTGATAGATTTTGATACTTTCAAAGTCAGCTTGTAATGCGAGGAATGTCTCCTAGTTAAGTACTTTTTCCGGCCATATCACATATAATGTGAGACTCTCAATAATAATCACTAAAATTTTCCTTTTGTGTCATCATCATTGTAGTCCTCCATAAGGACAAAGTAGACAAACATGTGGAAGTATTAGATTTTTTTAGAAACTTATTTGATTACAAAATCTTTAAAGAATAAATTTGGTTCAATGCTAATCTTTTGAAGGATTAATTTACTGACAATGACAGAAGTCTTTGAAGGGTTAATGTCCTAATCTTTAGAGGACCAAGTTGAGGATTTGCTTAAAATGTGTATTATGCAAATAATTTGAGGGTCTAGTTGGTTTGTTGTGCTTCAAGATTTTGTGGGAAGTGTTGTTTCCTTATTCTTTGGATAAACAACCATTTTTGTCCATTAAAATGTAGGACGAAATTACTTTGATCCCTGACTCAGCCAAAAACTCAAATTAGTCTTCGAATCATCAAAATAGTCCCTGAAAGATTTATTTTACTGTCATAAAAGTTCCTCTAAGATTCGACTTACTGTCAAAATAGTCCATAAAAATTATAATGTCGGGGACTAAGCTGACTGACGCTTTGATGATTCGAGGACTAATTTGAGTTTTTGGCTGAGTCAAAACCAAAGTGACAGCGCCCTACACTTTCAGAGACTAAAATTGGGGTTGATTCGAATTTTTCAAATTGAAAAAGATGTGCTTTTGACGCTTCAAAATACTAGCTTTCATCATTTAACTGAATATCTAGAATGTGATTGATACTTGTGGCCTAACGAATTTATGATAGACTCTGATATCATATTAGAATTTAAATTTGGTCTAACTTTACCTCAGAAGCTAACTCATGGAGCGAGACTTGCTCTACACGTATAGATACTATTCAAGCCAAGCCATATCATTATTTAATGGCGACTCTCAAGCTCAACAATAGTTAATGATGAACATTTATCAACAAAATTTACAAAAACATGTCATATTCTTTTTTCTTTGACAGACCTGCTCCACCTCTACCAGAGTTGCATCTGTCAGATGAAATGACAAATGAAATGGCAGCTTTTATCCAAACAAGAATCAATAATCTTTTTTCAGTTTCTCAAGATATTGCCCTTGGTAAGGACTCAAGGATGTTTCTCAAAGTAGCTGCATCCCTCTTGTTAATTTCTGTTGTTGGTGGCATCACTGATTTTCTTACCCTGGCATACACAAGTAAGTTTTTTAGCATTATTTGATCACAGTGTGTGTTTGGGTCTGCAATAACAAAATTTGATTTTGTAAAACTGATTTTCACTTAAAGTAAGGTGAATATAAAATGATTAATGTTTAGATACGTTCATGTGAAAGCATGTTTGAACAATAAATTTGAGTGTAAAAATCACGTTATGAGGCAAAAGCTACAAATTTTACCTTCAAATTAGAGTCAATTCTAATCAGAAACACCTAAACATACCAAAATCAATTTTGGATCTCCAGAATCACTTTTGGCTTGTCTAGAAGTGAATAATCCAAACACGCACTTATGTATGTTTGATTTAACTATTGGATGCGGTAAAATTGATTTTGACATGTATGGATATGTGTTCGAGTAGAATTGAGTTTGTCTCCATAATAGATTCTAACTTAACCTAGAATTTGAAGTTTTTGCTTCTAAAATTAATTTTTAGCATCAATATTTTTGTTTAACTCAATTTCACATGAATGTATGCAAACATTAATCACTTTATCTGAACTCACATGAATGAATCAATTTAATAAAATAAATTCATTCAAAATAAGTTTTTGTCACCGCAAAACCAAATACACAAAATCAATTAGTATCACTTCTTGAAAATTGCTGCAGCATTTTTTTTTATAAAAAATAATAATTTGTTTTTGTGGTTTAACTATGTGGCAGGTTTGTTTATTGTTCTTACTTTACCTGCACTCTATGAAAGATATGAAGATTACATTGATACATTTATTTTGAAGTGCTACAAAGAATTATGCCAATTGTATAGGAAAATAAATGAGCAATATGTCAGCAAAATCCAATATTGGATTTTGGAGAAGAAAAAGCTGAGCTGAGTTTGTATATTTTTTCACATTCATTTTGGTAAATTTATTTTATTACTCTTGAAATATTTCTTATAGGAGGATCATTGGTGAGTTTGTGGTTTTGTGAGTATAGAGGTGATCTTCTCCTATATAAAATGTAGTTTATTCCTTTTGCATTTTCCAACTACAATGATTGACCTCTTTTTGGTATATAATATGGATATATCAGGTTAGTGTTGGTTTGTTACAAATTATTTTTCAAAATAATCATTTTTTAAAATTTTCATTAGTTTATTACAAATGAAAAATTATTTTGAGAATAATCTATAAATTTGAAAAAAATCATTTTTTAGAAACTTCATCCTATTGTAATCTATTTCGTTTGAAAATAATCTAAAAACTACTTCATATTTTTTTAATAATATTTCATAAAAATTAATTTTTGTAATTGAATTTTTTTATGCTCATGCATGCATTCCATATAGAGTACTAGTTAAGAGCATACTTAATTAATTTGTAAAAATACTATTTCTGTTTTCACTAACAAATATTACAAGGTTCAAACTAATTAAGAAGGATTTAGGGACACATAATTTATCTTTGAACCAAGTTTATGATAGAGACAAAAAAAATCCCTTCTTATTGTTTTGTTGTCCTAATACTAATAAAATTTTGAATGTCATAAAATTCAAGGTTGATCGTTGATTTTGTATGTGCCCGGATTTAATTATAAGCAAAATTTACTTACTTTTTTTGGATTTAAATATAAACTAGATACTAGTTCGTGTGTTGCGTAGTAGAAATTAATATATTAATGAGAATAAAATAACAATAATATGTAATTTAAAAGTAATGTTAATTTTGTTTTAAAGTAGAATATACTCAAATGTTGATCTTCGTAAAGGTAAATATATATTTTTGAATAATTATATAAAAGTTAAATTTGCTTTTGTACAAAGGAAAATGTAAAACATTATTGGTTTGGTTAATACAATTCATGAAAAGTATATTGAAATATCATACTATTAATAAGATTTTGCAATTTTAGAGATACAATTCTTGTATTTAATAATTTTTAAATGTGAAATTGGTTTATTCAAACTTTTTAGTTTCATTGAAGCGTTCATTCCAATAATATATTTGTTAAATAGTTTTACATTTCTTTATTGTTAAAATTGTACATTTAACTACAATATACTTTTTATTTTATATGATTTATATTATTTTTGCAATATTAAATTTGATAAATTTATGTATTTTTTTTTATATTTTTAATTTTTTATGTTCATTGTAATTATGTCAATATCACCGTCAATCTAAGCATGCACTAAAAGATATTAACACTAGAATATGGCTCGTGCAGCGCAAGATATATAGACTTTAACATATTAGTATTATTGTGAATACGGTTTAAAATTTTCAAAAATAAATGTAACTTATTGATTTTGTTTGTAGAGTATTTTTTTCAAGTGAGTTTATTTGAGTGATTATTATATATTATCAACACACATTTGAGAATATGTATAATGTTTTAAAGAACGTAATTGCGACTAATTCATATAAAATTTTACTCATTTAATTACTATGTTAAAATTTTAGTTATATTTTATTGAATGAATAAGATTTAAAACTGTTAAAAATATATTTAAAGGTTTGATCAACTTATTTATAACTTAATGTCTTATATCTATGTAAAAATTATCTACGCATTATGTAGTAATAAGTATAAAGTTAATAGTATATTAACCATTAATTATTAATGGTTTATATGATGGACCAAATATTCTTTTAAAATTAATATGTTAATCAATAATATGTTAAAATTTACATCTTTCTAATTACTACATTATTTTAAAGAAATACTAATTGTTAAATATTCATCACTCTCTCCAATGTTCAGCCAAAAAATAAATCACTCTCTTAAATGTGTGGTTAGGATGCATAAAACCAAAAATAATAATTTTTTCATATAAACACATAGTGAAGACCATCCTACAAAGAAACTCCATAAATCATATTTAGTATTAAAAATCTTAAAAGTATTTTAATAAATATTAATATATATAATTATCTAGCCATGCTCTTTTTTACTCGTGTTGTCGTATAATTATAATTTTAAGATGATTGAGCAAGAAATTGATCTAAGGTGACATATTTATATAAGGACACAAAATGGAGATTACAAAGAGAAAAATATAATTAAAAATGGCAAGACAAAATGAGTATTGTTTTAATCGTAGTAAAAATAGTTGCAACTAACATTTTAATTTAACTCTAGTTGCTCTCTCAATAGAAAAATATTAATAGAAAAAGTGGAAGAATAAATATAAATTTATATTCAAAATATTGTTAGAAAAATATGTATATGATTTTGTCATTTGGTATTCATTTCATTCTAACCTTGTCAAAGAAATGACAAATCTAAATTTCAACGTCTTGAGTATGAGACTTCTATACAACATGACTTGAAGATTTTAAAAACAATTCGTGTATGTACGGTTGAGTAGAAGTAAAACAGATGTAAAAACTTCAAATATCTGGTAAAAAAACAACAAATAATTTCTAAATCTAAATATTAAACATTATTCTTTTATCTATTAAACGACACAGTTCTAAATCTTCCGAAAACACAATAATAACACTACTATGAAGCTGAATATGGACAATCTTCTTTGTCTTTTAGGGAGCCACTATACTTTCATGTCATGTCGTAGATGAGATCAAATATGCTAGCAAAAACAATACTCTAACTAACAACAATCAAACTTTTGAGAAAAATGAGCAACTAAGTAGAATATGTTACAAAATACCACTTAAAAACTATATGTGCAAAAGAAGAATTTTCCAACTCTATCTACTTCTTTGAAAATAATTGGGCAGCAAAAATGTTTTCTTTTGAGTTGATAAAGTGGAGTTGTAAAACTCATAGTATTCGGAAGCTTTTCTCGTGGAAGTGGTCGGCCTACGATCCGAAAGCTAATTGCATAACGTGTGTGAAAATGGTTACAAGAAAACAAAATGTATTGACCATTAAACAATTACAAATTCAAAATTGGAGGAGGCACAATAGTGCAATGCAATAACAAGAATTATTAAAGAAAATATAACGACAAAGTAAATATTTGAGTTTCAATTTTGATTTTAATAAGACACTAATTGTAGAGAGATTGACCACCCACTAAGAGAGATTGTTTGAAGGAGTAGAATAACATAGATTGTAAAAAAAAAAAAACTTATATAGCAAAATTAATAGCGATATGGCAACATCCTACTTTATGCGACTATTTTAATAAATTTGTATTTAAAAATGGAGTATAAATACTTTAAAAGATAACTATAAAATATTTTATAGATCTCATTAAAAATGAACTATTTTTTCATTAAAACATGATTTTTTTTTTCACCATGATGATACTATGCATTATTTAGTCGGAAGAAATTAAACAATTATAAAAACAAAAAATGTAGGATATATATACAAAGTACTTATTATTCTTCATTCGAAGAAACTTAAAGAGGTATACGTGCTACACTTAGAGGGTATGTGCTACACTATTTGACTCCATGTGTCTAAAGATGAGGTGAAAAAGATGGTATAATTTTGTGATCATATAATATTCCATAACTTATCAAGCGTATATCTGAAAAATATATTGGATGACATACAACATACTCCATAATGAAATTTAAGTACAATTTGATCAAAAAAATTGATGCATTTACACCAAATGTCTACACACAACAGTTGACCATACAAATATCAAAATATATTATATTATAAATAGAATTAAAACTCAAAAATATAAAAATTCTCGTATGTTTTGCTTATCTAAAAACACGTAAAATGAACATACAAAGAACCACAAATTAGATGCACACAATTACAAAATTATCGACAATCAATCTAACACATATTATAATAGAAAGATGCATAGAGACCAAAGTGTATGTGTCATTGTCTACCAACTTCCAAATAAACAAGAAAAATATATGATACAGAATAACTTCCACAAATTGTTGTCATTTATGTATTTCTTGAGAAGCTTTAAAAGGACCAATATATTTATTGGAGTTAAAATCATAAAAAAATTGTTAACAATAATGCTGGAGGAGGTAATGAGTGCCAATTAACTAATATTGATTGTACTTTAATTTGTAACTTATGACAGATGAATAGTTATACATAATATTATATGCTAAATAGTAATAATAATAATAGTAAAAAAGAAGGATGGAAGAGAGATAATGAAATAGTACATTTTAGATGAGCCACGTAGAATTTTTTGTTGAGGTGACAATATTTGAATGAAATGACACAATATTGGATGTGTCACAATAGTATTTAGGAGTCTATTTTAATATAATAGATTCATTCATGAGTGGTAGTTTGTTAAAAACAATGTTCATAATATTCAAAATATTGAAACAATTCTTTATTGTGCAAATATAGGTGATATATATGGAAGAAACACTATAAAGCAAAAATAGAAATTTCTTAAGGTTGAAAAGCCTTATATAATAATAATGTTTTTTATATAATAAAAAAATTAGTTACACAAAATTGTCAAGTCAAATAAAAATTCAATACATAATATAACCAAATTCTATAGTTATAATATTTTGGATGGAGAACAGTTTCAATTACTTTAACTATTGTCGTTTAAATAATTTAGAATGTTAAATGAAATTTTCAAATAATTATGTGACATGATCAAGAAACTTCAAGAAATAATGTTAAATGAAATAATTATGTTAAATGAATATACCCATTGTTGATAGGGTTCTTTTGTGCTGCAACTTTTGTATCCGAGCACTTTTCCTTTCCTAATGATCATTTCCCGCCTTATCCTTCGCAACATTGGTGGGTCTACTATACCCATATTGTGCAAAACAAAAGCTTCCAACGACTTATCATTTGGTTTCTCCAATATAAGGTAGCCAAGCTGTCTCAGAGCTACCGTCAGATTGTAATTAATACATCATTTGGTTCCCATGAGAGGTACATTTGGGAAATATCCGCATTGACATATTACTTCCTCCACCCATTGTTCTCTATAATACCATGAAATTGTGTTCCCAATAAGGCTAGCGATACTCTGAGCCCATTCACTATTACTTTTAACTCCCACATGATACCCTTTCTTGAACATGTGAGACATGAACTAAGTATACAACACTTGAACACAACACAAAATTGTTCCCCCTTTCTTCTCATGTCGCATATGCAGAAAGTAGTATACATCAGCAAGAACCACGGGAACTGGATTTTGTTTATTTTTGTTAAAAGCTAAGAAGACATTGATGGCAGCAAAATCTACAAAATTATCAAGGTTTGGGAATAAAACAATACCATAGATAATGAGAGCCAAAACATCTATAAAAGTACCTCATTATTTTTTAACGGCTAAATCCTGGCACTTTTGCTCTAGATATTTTCTTGAAAAATCTTGAATAGCTCCATTTTCCTCTTTTTTACCTGTCAACTCTGTTATGTCGATTTTCAACACTTTAGCAATTGCGCTCAAACTTGGTGGTTGCCCGGTATATCGATAAGGATTTCCTTTCTCTAGGGAGTAACCCAATATTCGTTCAAATTCCTCTAATGTCGGGGCCAACTGAAAGTCTTGAAAGGTGAAACACCTTAAGAGAGGGTTGTAATACTGAGCCATGACGTGAAGGCCCCTGTTTGCACATTCACTGCCAAGAGATTTGGGATCTTCCCATATCTGTGAAAGAAACTCTAACATTGTATGATTTTGATTTGATTGTTGAAGTCTCTTAAACTTTTCAAATCACGTTGCTTGAACTATAAAAGTAAAGTTTTTCTTTTTTCCGATCCCATTGTCCACTTTAATTTAATATGTGACTAAGGTCCTTATGATTCTCCAACAATCCTGAAAATTGATGTAAAATGCCAATTCATTTTTCAAAAGAAACAATGTCATGAGATATGAATGCAATTATGTAGAATGGTTGTTGTGAGTATATAAAGTTTTGAATGAATGTATGAGGTATTTTTTTTATATGGATATTTGATGAAATGGTCTATTGGCTTATGTAGTGAAACTCTCACAATGTGGCTCTATAGTTCTAAACACGGTGTTTGAGCCAGTAATCCTATTTTGGAATATTGTCAACAACAATAGGTAAACTATTTAGATACCCTCTACAAGATCAAACTCTAGGTGAGATCTTCATGCTAACCAAACAGGATGTACATCCAGAAGGCTACCACTACGCAACTTCGAAACTAAACTTAAGTTTTGTTCAAACTCATAAGTGTGTGTCTTAGTAAAAGTGTAGGGTGTGGAATAAGTATAATTCAATAGCTCCATAATGCTAATAAAACATATATACATATACAAAATAAATAAATAACTAAATAAATAAATAAAAATGATATACTAGCTTAAAAGAGTATTATACTGTCAGCTAATACTCATTAAGAAATAATAAACACATAAAGTAAAAAAAAAATGAAAAACAAACAAATATAAAAGAAAAGTTAATAATTATGCACAATTAAAATGTTAGGCTTGACTCTCTAAGAAGTCTCCAGTGGAGTCGCCAGCTGTTGCGGCCTAAAATTTCGAGTGTTTCTCGAATTCAGCCACCAAAATTTATTTTAAAATAGAGAAAATATTGGAAAGCCCTTAAAAATAAAAATAAAAAGGTCTTTGAAACCAAATTTTGAGTTCGGGGGTCGATTATGCTAGGGAAGGTATTAGCACCTACGACATCCGTTAAAAAAAACGGTTACCTATAATTAATTGTGCAAAATTAATATTAATTTAAGTTTATTTATTTCTCCTTATTATTAAATATGAATAAAAATTATTATTATTTTTTAATATGATTTTGGAGTAAATGTGTGCTTAAGAAATAAAGGACAAAAAAAGAAATTTTTATTTATGTGCTTGACAAGAACGTGATCTTGCTCCTACTTATCTCCCGGTGCGATGGAGAAATCAAAGCTACGTAATTCTTGGTTAGAAAATGCGGATGCGTTGATTGATTTTTAAAGAAAATTTGTTTTGTTATGAAAAATATATATATTTTGACTAGAAAAGAAAATGAGTTTGTTTGCTTTCAAAAATTATTTTTTTATGTGAGTTTTAAGACTATGAAACTGTACAACTCGTGTCTCAAAAATTCAGAATAAAAAGATGTCTCATCTAGTTAATCCTTTTGAAAATGTTTTATATTATTTTTTATTTTAAAATTGAGTTTTAAAACCACCAAGTAGTACAACTTGTGTCTCAACAACCCAAAGATTAAAAAAGAATCACATGTAATATATCAAATTTAAAAAGTTGATTTTATATTAATTTGTTAAAAAAATGAGTTCTAGAATTTATACAATGTATCAAATTATATTTGTACATAACCTAAACCAAATATTTTCTTTAACTTTTATGATTTAATAAAAATGGAAATGCAAGCTATAACTAGCATGTCTTTGTCTTTGCGTTAAAAAAAAAGCCAACTAGTGTACTCAATATGTGAAAGAAAACTCTACCTTGCTTAAAGTGATAAAGTGACACCTAATTGCCTAGCCTTCTGATACCTATACTTATGTTGAGATAAGAACGCCAAGCAAGCTTCAGTTTAATAGCCTTTCAATTTTAAACAAAGAAAAAAAAAAGATATTACTCTTAACCATGAATTCAACAATTTTATCACGCAACCAACAAGTAAATGGTGAAGTAGCAATGTCAAGTTACAAGGAATTGTAATCTTGCCTTTTTTAAAAATTTCCTGTTAAAAACTTAAGAAAGCAACTCAAGAATGATCTTGGTTATAAAAACAGAAACGGAGAACGTTCTTGGTTTTAAAACAGAAAACGCAGAACGTTCTTGATTAGTTAAAATCACAGTTTTAGTTTCTCTATTTAATTATGATAATAACAATAACTAAATGTAAATAGAGATAAGGAAGAAATACCATACAAGAATATATCCTAGTTCACCCAACGTGGGCTACGTCCAGTCCTCACAACTGTGAGATTTTCACTAAGTGTTCAAAGACAAAAGGAGAACAATCACAGTTAGAGATAAGCCTTGATCTGTAACTACACTTCCTTTCCACCCAGAAAGGATTAATCAGGTCACCTAACTAATCTGTTAGGATTTCGAAATTAACTCTTTTAATTACGCTCAAACTATAAACAATCCTTATAGTTATGAGTTTATACAATAATAATTTGAAAGGTTTGTTTGAATCTAGTTTTGCTCAACTCTTGTTTGAGAAAAGGATTCAGAACAGAAAAAGAAATCAATAGAATAAAACTGGGAGTATGTATTTGGTTCAACTTGATTTCTTTTGTGAATGAGATGACTTTAAGGATGCAAGTGAATATGATTTTATGAGAGTGCTTGACACTTAAAGATCTGGTTGATGCTTGCGAATTTGCCTTCCTTTTATAGATGTTTTGAGCAATTAATTCTGGTCAGAAAGAGCTGTTGGGAGTGCTCTGTTTTCCTTCTGACAGAAACAAGGAATCTGTTGACAAATAGAGCTTCATGTATTTGACAGTTTTGGGCTTTCTGTTTTGGGCCTTTTGCTTGATCTAAAATAGACTTGTTGCGTGCTTTAATGACCCATTAAGCTTTGATAATATTTGATAGTGATTGGGCTTCGATTTGAATGTTTAATTTGATCCAAAACTATTTGGAAAGGAGTGAATATTTTTCTGCAGAAATGAGAAGTTTTCTTCTACAGAAACAGAGATTGTTCTTCTCAAAAACGGAGAACGTTGATTATAAGTGGAGAAAGATAATCAATCTTGTCTGATAGACTTTTGAATAATCTGAGGACTTATATTCAATCTTGAGTTTCAGCTTTGTTCAACTTTCTTGACAGTTTCCAGACTGGAGAAAGTTGCAGTCCGTTTTTTGATATGCTTAGATTCGTGATGATTTTTCTTAATGATCCGAGAATCGTTTTGAGTAAAAACGATTCCTATCTGTTCCTTGCCATGTATTGATGAAATTAGTATAAAGATTTCAGGCATAATTAATGTGGAAGTGTTGGAGAAAGATTGATGAAGTGGCTGTAACGATCTTTCTTGATTCTGCTGATCTTTCTCTGTTTTGTATAGTTTATGATCATGACTTATTTCTTTGCTTTGCTTGGTTCCTATCTTTAATAAAAACACTCAAACAGATTAAATTAACATAACATTTAGAATCATAATTAATATCTTTAATTAATCTCTTGTTTATTTTCATCAAAACTTAATTTGAGAGTTTGTCTTAACAAATGGCATCATTTTTAAAGGGTGAAATCAAAATTTCAGCAAACAAACAACATAATGAAAGTGCCATATTAAAGAGATAAAGAACGAAAGTGACATAATGAAACAACATAATGAAAGTGCTATATTAAAGAGATAAAGAACGAAACAAATGTAAAAGAATCAGTGTATACCGATGAAGAAGACGGCGCCAGTGGTGTAGCGGTGGTTAGTTTTTTGGCGACGGTATCATTGGAGGTTTGAGTTTTTTAGTCTTATCTTTTTTTTTTTATGTTTTGTTCATTATGTTATCTTATTTTTACTCTTGCAAATAAAAAAATCTACATTTTATCAGAAAAGAGTAATTACACGGTGAAGATAAAGAACAAATAGATTTATTATATAGGAATAATACCTTTGCGTTTTCTGTTTGTTTTTGTTACTAATACTCTATTTGATTTCCTCTTCTCCTTCTTTGTATGTGTTTTTTTTATCAGTAATGTTAATCTCCGATCCCCCTTTTAAAAGATAAATGAAGATGTATTTATAGAGTTTTTTAACTTGTTGTAGTACCTCAATTTTGTCCGATTAATTAAAAATGGCCAATAATTATTTTACAATTATTATTATCAAAAATCTAAAAAAAAATCATCATTGGTAATAAATAATAAAACAAATAAATTACAACAATTTTTTATTTTTTTTTGTTTGTAACAATGCACTGTCACACAGACACATCAACACCCCATCAAACTCTGCCAATAGCCAGCCAACTCACATCCACTTTTGCAAGGCAACTTCTGCAAGGCAAAACAACACAGCAAGGCAAAACAACACCAACGCTTTGCTTCTTCCTGAAAAGGGCAGGAACACTTTTATTTTCAAAATCAAACATACTACAAACAAACCAGTTTGTTGCGTTTGTTGCCTAATCTGGTTTATTTTTTAGCCTAATAAGGTATTGCTTGTAACAACACTCAATTAAAAGGTAGAAAACAATTTTTCCTTAAGTATACATTGCTTCAAATTTGTTACAAAAACAATACAAAATCCAGTTAAAATTTGTAAAACAATGTAAAATCCAGAACTCAAATTTGTCCATTGATCATAAACATTCATCATTTTACTTATAAATTGAGACAAAAAGCTTTAGTTAGGTTAGATGTTGAGTGACAATCATTTTGGATGTACATTCTACTTGGTTATTGCAAAGAGCTAGTCTAGAGTGTGACTCCATTAGAAATACCTACATTTTGGATGTACTTCCTATTTGTAGTGATGTTTCAATATGAGTACTTGACTCTAGAGACCAATGACTTTTAGGACTGTAGAGCCCACCTAGGAAGGTTTTCACGAATTAAGAAGCTTATATACTTTAAGATTTCTCCAATCTTGGATTGTGATTCTCTTCATACACTACACATTCACTTACACCCACTTGAGTGAGACCTTAATATATGGTTTGAGTAAAACTTAAGATTCGTCTGAAGTTGCGTAGTGTTAGCTTTCTGGATGTACATCCTGTTAGGTTAACATGAAGAATTCACTTAGAGTTTCATTTCTTTTGAGAATTATTGTCACTTCTAATAGTTTACCTATTGTTGTTGACAATATTTCAAAATGGAATCCATGGCTCTATGAACCATTTTCAAAAATCATAGAGCCACCTTTGGAGAGGGTCACTAACTAAGAAAGCTCACGAATCTTATAACTATAAGCAAAACCTATGTAGGTCATAATGGAAGCATTTTTTTTTTAGATTCAAATCAACATTATCCTTTGTTGAAAAAACTAGTATTTTTTTTTTGTAAAGCAAAAACATTCTTCTTTATAGAGTTCCAATTTTATCTTCCTAAAGGGACAAAACAAAAATCTCATTTTTCTTCAACTCTCATTTTTTTTCTCACATTGTGTATATATCTTCCCTTATCAACTTTTTCACATTCCATAAAAATAATAAAAGAAAAATAAAGTGGCCATGATCAAGAGAAAATTATTTACATTTTCAACAGCATTAATGTGTGTCTCTTTGCATTACTTGTCATTTTACATCAAAACAAATGTGACTTCAAATCATTCCTCATATTAGCATCATCTAAAAAAAAGTTAAATATTTAAACAATTAGTCTCATACTTATGAAACATTGCTACACATTTGCATCATAGTCTTACATTATCATATTTTCATTCATAGAAGTTTTTTTTTTCCTCTAATGAGGAGCAAAAAATAAAAAAAAAATTAGAAATAATGTTGTATTCATGTAAAGTTTTTTTTTTTCATGAGTGGTGTATGTTCTTGAAATGATGCTTATTTGTAAAAAAAATATTGAATTGATCACTGTTCTTCGAAAAATAAGATTTGCCAAATCATAAATGAACTAAAAATCAATTGAGACTCTTGAGAACACACCTCAAAGTATTTTGTTGACAAAAAACATCTAAATATAATGGTCAAATTTGTTAACTTTTGTGATTGACATAATTAAAATAAAATTCAAATCATAAACTAATGTTACCTTTTTTTGAACCATTCATTTAATGAATATGCATGTCATGTGTTTCTACTCTTTCATGACCCCATGAATATCCTCGTTTGTACACATTCCTTCATTATTCTTTCCTTTCGATCTTGCCACAATCTCTTCGAAATAATTGGTCTCACAAATTGAATTTGAAAGGGACGCCTAATTGATTTCCAATAATCAAATCTCACAAAGTAATACTTTGAAAGTTCCAAATTGGTGCAGGTCCTTTAAAAATAATAATGGAAAAGCCCGTTAGGATTGAAAACCTGTATTGGCATCCGAAGCAAAAGTTAGGGCAAAAAAAAAAAAAACTAAAAAAAAAAATTTGAATAGATCTGTCAAGCTTTGTCATGAAATTATTATTATTATTATTATTATTTTTAAAAATAAACAATCATGATTTGAGATGAATCTTACAATTTGTCTTTCAACATCCAAAAACAGAAACAAAAATCTATCAATTGGTTTCCCCTTTTGAGCCAAAAAAGTGGGACTTTGTTTTCCTTTTCAAATATCCAAGACAGAGATCACTTCTTTATTAGGAGTTTATTGGATACTTCGTCACCTTTGCATTATTTATGATATCAAAAAGAAAAAAAAAACTAAAATAGTCTATCAGTCAAAGTCCATAGATAAAGGAGATTGGGAAAAAATAAAAAATAAAAACATGAAAGTAAGTGCAAAACAAATTTTGGATTGATACCCCATGAGGTAAGTCTTTGATCTAAAAAAACATTGTATTAATTGACCTTGGAATAATTATTTGAGCCTGATACATTATTTTTTTTCCTTCATAACCCTCTTAGTCATTCACCACATTACATGTCTAAAAGATTCATTTTGATAAATGATTGATTGTTCATTATTTGGATTTTTTTAATTTTGGGACAAAACTACAAATCTCGTTTGAAATATGCTAAAATAATCCTTAAGGACTTGCACGCTCATGATTCTTTCAAAGAAAGAGAACACTTTGACCAAATTGTGGAGATCATCAACGAGATCAAATTCTTTGTACATAAACAAATGATAATTATCATACTTATCAATAAGGGAAATCATTCAAATAATGGACCAAAATTGAGGCATTCAGTATTCAAGTGAGATAATACTCATACCTTTCATTCATATTCATACATTCTATAAAACAATTGCTCATTCATTCAAACAATTCTCTCCACAGTCTTTAAAACTCCTGTAATACGAGAGAAATCTTTCAACTTGATACTCTAAAGCTGGGGCAAGACCACCGTTGTCCCATTCAAACATTGTGTCTTCCAAAATTATAACTTAGGGCAATCCTTTCACCATTTTTTTTCTAATCACATACATAATATTTTGTATATTCCAAAATAAAAGCATTTCTCCGTCATTCATTCAAGGATTAATTACTTTAAATTTCAAATTTAGGAAAACTCATTATCTTTGATTCTCCATATATCATCTGAATTTTTTTCATCACCCACATACTGCATAAATGGAGCACCTCCCCCATCTTTCATTTTTGTATTCCTACAAAACTAATTTTGATGTTGTTTTTCCAATCACTCACTTCATCTCAACATCCTCTCACCATCTTTCCATGATGGGGCACTTTTATATTCCTTCTTGCTTAGCTAGTGGAGAATAGTTAGGTAATCCCATTTTCTTTAGACTACAACAATTGTTTGTTAAGTCTAAATTAGAGCAATACCATCCTTCAGAGATTGAAACAATTACTGAGTTTTCAAAATTCATGTATCTCCATCTACCACCAAAATTTTGTCCTCCTTTTGAGGTACGATCCTAACAAAGCCTTTCTATCTTAAATGCATTGTCATGCACGCTTAATTAAAACAATGCTTCAAAGAAAGATAATGTAAGTTCGTTGACAGGATCTATGAATTCTTTTGCAATCTTCAATTAACATCTTTGACCAAAAAAGTTAATTTTTTAGGTGTTCTTTTCCATAAAAAAACTAAGGTGGTGAAAATTATTCAACGACTATAGTCAAAAACTATAATTGGTCATATTTTTTCCAAGAAGTCCTCACTCACTCAACTGTTGTTGGAGAATATAATTATCAAGATACACTAAATTGCAACAATTGAGTGAAAATAATGATAAACATAAACATGGTAAACTTGAATTTGTTTGAGTTTAAGCTCAAAAGTTATTTTACATATTGAAAATTTCAAGGAAGTGATCAAGTCAAGAAATTCATTTCTTACATAAAAAACATCTTTCTCACCAAACAAGGTCATTGCATCATCTTGTTCTAAAAAATGAACAATGATAACAAACAAAAAACTAAAGGTCAGGTATGCATCTTGAGTTTTTGCATCAGTAGATACAATTAGAGAATGCAGATCCATGCACCTTGCACTAATCATGTATGCATCATTCATGCATCATATCATGCATCTCACCTCATGCATCTATGCATAACTTGATGCAATTCATGCACCTTGCATCGTGCTCATGTTTAAAGATCTCACAATCTTCTAATTATATGGCATGTCGCATGCTCGCACTAAGCCCAACGCTTGAATAACACACAAATTATTGCCCAAATACCACTCAATCCCTAAAATTTCGCACAAATCGACCAATAGACAATCTACTCAGTGAATAAAATAAGATTTGATCGTATTGGAGTAACCTTCAAGATGTACATCTTGTTTGGTTATGACTAATACTTTGTTTGAGTTGTGGTAACTTACTGAAAGTACATTCTGTTTGGTTATCACAAGCAAAATTTATGGATAAATTTAGTCCACAACAAAAACTAGTCCTATATTTCTAGGATATGAGTTATGAGATCTTAAAGATCCTATAAAATCTCAAAAAGTTCAATTTTCATTGGCAACTCAAACAATAAGTCCAATATGTCATTGGCACCTTAGAGTCCAATGTTCACTGGCACTCCAAAGCCCAACACGGACACCTCAAAGTCCAATCTCCATTAGCACTCCAAATCCCAATATCCATTGACAAACAAAAAGTCCAATATTCATTGGCAAACACATAAAAAATGTCCAATTTTCATCGACATCTGAAACCTAAAATCCAACATTATTTGGTGTCCCCCTAAACTCAATCTTCATTGACTCTTTAAGCCCAATGTCCACTGAAATCCACAACCATCGTTAGTTGGTAGCTTAGAATATTTTGATACACCAAAGCCAAATATCCATTGGCATCCACAACGTGTACCCTTTACAATCCAATGCCTAAGCTCTACAAGGCACCTATAACCCCAAAGCCCAATATTTCATTGGCAAGCAAAAAGTATAATTTTCATTAGCACTTCAAATGAAAAGTCCAATCATAATTGGCACCTCAACCAAAGCCCAACGTTCCATTAGTAACGTAAAGGCCCAGTCTTTATTGGCAACATATAAGCCCACGTCCATTGACATCCCAAAAGTCCAATAACCATTAGCACCCCAACCAAATGCCCAACATTTATTGGCACTACAACCCAATTTTCACAATCCATTGGCACTACAAAAGTCCAAGATTCACCAGCAAAAATTCCAATATCTATTGGTATCCAAATCTCATTACCTACTAGGTAACAATCATTTACTTTCTTATTGATCTACGCACCAGTTACCAATCTGGAGACGATTATTTATATTTTTGTCGATCTACGCATCGGTAACTAAACCGAAGACGATCATTTACTTTCTTGTTGATCTACACACCAGTAACCAATCTAGAAACGATCATTTATATTTTTGTCGATCTACGCATCGGTAACCAAACCGAAGACAATCATTTACTTTCTTGTTGATCTACGCACCAATAATCAATCTGGAGACGATCATTTACCTTTTGTCGATCTATGCATCGGTAACCAATCCAAAGACGATCATTTATCTTTTGTCGATCTACGCATCGTTAACCAATTCTAAGACGATCTCATCTACATTTTTATGTCGATCTACGCATCGGTTTGATCTATGCATCGGTAACCAATCCAAAGACGATCATTTTATTTATGTCGATCTACGCATCGGTAACCAATCCGAAGACGATCATTTTATTAATGTCGGTCTACGCATCGGTAACCAATCTGAAGACGATTATTTTATTAATGTCGGTCTACACATCGATAACCAACCCGAAGACGATCATTTTGTTTATCATTTTATTTACATCGATTTACGCATCGGTAACCAAACCGAAGACGATCATTTACCTTTTGTCGATCTACGCATCGGTAACCAATCCGAAGACGATCATTTTATTTACATCGATTTACGTATCGGTAACCAATCCGAAGACGATCATTTTATATCCAAACCATCGATCTACGCTTCGGTATCCAATCCGAAGATGATCATGTTTTTATTTATGTCCATCAGAAACTACGATGATGCTTTTCATTTTACCAATCACCAACTTTTTACATTACATATCATATTATTTCCTTTATAATTTATACAAAATTTAGGTCCTTATATTTAATTATCTTTTACTAGTAAAAAATAATTAAACAGGGGCAGCTGTAGTACCTCAATTTTGTCTGATAAATTAAAAATGCCCAATAATTATTTTACATCAGGGGCAGCTGTAGTACCTCAATTTTGTCTGATAAATTAAAAATGCCCAATAATTATTTTACAATTATTATTATCAAAAATCTAAAAAAAAATCATCATTGGTAATAAATAATAAAACAAATAAATTACAACAATTTTTTTATTTTTTTTGTTTGTAACAATGCACTGTGACACATCAACACCCCATCAAACTCTGCCAATAGCCAGCCAACTCACATCCACTTCTACAAGGCAAAACAACACAGCAAGGCAAAACAACACCAACGCTTTGCTTCTTTATGAAAAAGGCAGGAACACTTTTATTTTCAAAATCAAACATACTACAAACAAACCAGTTTGTTGCGTTTTGTTGCCTACTCTAGTTTATTTTTTTAGCCTAATAAGGTATTGCTTGTAACAACACTCAATTAAAAGGTAGAAAACAATTTTTCCTTAAGTATACGTTGCTTCAAATTTGTTACAAAAACAATACAAAATCCAGTTAAAATTTGTAAAACAATGTAAAATCCAGAATTCAAATTTGTCCACTGATCAGAAACATTCATCATTTTACTTATAAATTGAGACAAAAAATCAAGATTTAAAAAAGGAGGGGACAGTAACTCAAAGAGGCAGAAAATTGTAAAATTGTTAGAGAAGGAGTAAAATTGTTGAGAACCTAAACCTATACAAAAACAAACAAACACAAGTAAAAAAACCTGATCAAAACACTAACAAGCAGAACAAGCAGAAAGCAGAAGAAGCAGTAAGGTACTTTTTTTCATTTTTCCTCTTTTTAATTTTTTTGTTATTCTAAAAAAATGTAAATTTGGGATTACTGTATGTGAAAATAAAGATAAAAATTGTGATGATGCAAATTTTAGTATTCTGATTAAAATTTTAATTTGTAAAAATAAGATTACATTATGAAAAAATAAAAGAAAATAAGACCAAAAATCGAACCTGTGGATGTCGTCCTTGCCGTCACCGTCCTTGTCGTCACCGATGTCTGTGACGTTGCCGCTATCCTCACCGACGTCGCTGTCCTCACCGTCGCCACTCCCTTGTTTCTTCTTTGTTTTCACTCTCTGTTTGGCCCAGCCGCGTTTTCCCTTTCTGTTTTGCCCAGTCGCGTCTTGCCATGCCCAGCCGCGTGTTCCCGTTTTGCCATGCCCAACCTCGTCTTGCCATGCCCAGCCGCGTGTTCCCGTTTTGTCATGCCCAGCCGCTCCCTTTGTGTTGTAAGGTAGCCGCCCCCTTAATTGGAAACTAGGGTTTTCAGTTTTAGGTTTTAACCCTTTTCTTTTTGTCAGGTTGGGCTTGGACTCTGGTCAGAATTTGTTAAGTTGGGTTTGGTTCTAATAAAAAAAAAAACCTGTTAAGCCCATTTAAAACTATTTAGTTTATTTTATTTTATTTCTAAAAAAAATAGTTAATTTGTTTCATTACTTAAGTATCAAATTTCATAAAAAAAAAAAGTAAATATTATATTAAAGATTAATTAGATGTAACATCATTTAATCTTTGAGTTGTTAGGACACAAGTGGTACAACTTAATAGTTCTAAAATTATCTTTATTTATTTATTTATTTATTCATATGTTTATTTATTTATTTATTTATTCTTTTACTCATTTGGTATGTTTTAGTAAATTAATCTAAAATCGACTTATTAATTTGTTCAAATTAGACGTGGTATTATTTTTATCTTTGAGTTGTTAAGACACATACCGTATAATTTGGTGTTTTTTTTAATTCATATCTAAACCGAATAATAAAATATGTTCAAAAGGATTAAATTAGATGTGACATTTTTTTACTCCTTAAATTTTTAATATACAAATTGTACTACTTGGCAACTTTAAAACTTAATATTTAAAACCGAAAATGAGAAAATATTTACTCCTTAAATTTTTTGAGACACGAGTTGTACGACTAGATAGTCTTAAAACTTGCATTTTAAAATATTATTCAAATCAAATCAATTCCTTTTTTTCAAAACTTTTTATCAACAACCAAACACAATTTCTTTAAAAGCAATCAACACATCCGCATTTTCTACCCAAGAACTACGTAACTTTGATTTCTCCATCGCACCGGGAGATACGTAGGAGCAAGATCGCACTCTTGTCAAGCATAATAACAAAAACTTTTTTTTTCTCTCTCTATATTTTAAATGTACTTTTATCATTAGATTATTTTCATAAAAAGATCATATTTGCATTTAAAAAAGGAGAAATAAATATATTTAAGTTAATATTAATTTTGTACAATTAATTATAGGTAACCGTTTTTTTACGGATGTCGTAGGGTACTAATACCTTCCCTACGCATAATCGACTCCCGAACTCAAAATTTGGTTTCAAAGACCATTTTTTTATTTTATTTTTATTTTTAAGGGTTTTCCAATATTTTCCCTATTTTAAAATAAACTTTGGTGGCGACTCCATTGAATTCGAGAAACACTCGAAATTTTAGGCCGCGACACTTGTCTAGTTGCTTTCTTGCTTGCCTTTGTCCTTCTCCATCGATTTCCTATTTGATGCTTAATTTCTTTGCTCATAATCTGAGTTATTCTGCACATCTAATCCATTCACGATTTTAACCTATTTGTTTTTATCTGATTATGTTCATCTGCTGGATAGAGCTGGTTTGTTGGGTTAAATAGCATTTTTTATTTGCAGATTTGGTTAAGTTTTGTGCATGATTCAACCATATTTGTCTATTAGTTTTTCTGTTTCAAACTGAAAAGTTTGTCTCTTTGCTCTGTATAATGTGTACAATGACTGACTTATAAAAATTATGTTTTTATTTCTCTAATTAGTTACAAAGCAAAGGCTAGTGCATCAACCATGATATTGCATCAGAAACACAAAGGCAACAATAAGGGCAACAAAGAGAACAAAACAGAGCCAAAAAAAGCTGAAGTAGTTTACTTAATTTGATTTGGTTTGGCTTAATTTTTATTGTAATTTGATTTGACTTAATTTTTAAAATTGTAATTTGATTTGCTTTAAAATTGTAATTATTTTTATTTCCTTTATATATATATATATATATTCCGTTTTTTGATTTATTTTTAATAAGTTGGACAAAATTGGGGTACTACACTTATCACTATTGGTTATTATTACGATTTTTTATTCAAGTCATTAATAAGAGAGAAATGAAAAAAAAAATTAAATAATATTAATAATTAAGATAATGATAATTATATAAAATATTACATAGATGTATATAATCAATTAAAAATAATTAATCGGTATAAAATAACTATCTAAAACCAAGATATCTAATATTTTATCATTGATCACGATACACAAAAGCGACCTATTCGGTCTCATGTTTTGAACTTCACAAGTTCACAAGGCCATTTCACCCTTCTTCCAAGCACTCTTACTCATATCCCCACAAACCCCCTAAACCATCCAAATTATCTTGAGCAGTGTTATTTGAGCACAAAATCCAGACATTGTATCTCGAATACCTTACAAAATATATCTAAAATTAGTGTTAATTTGATTCAACGAAAGAAAAAATAATTATGTAAAAATCAAAATTATACTAAGTATTGTGTTATACGGTGTTTTTTATTTATTTATCAAGTTTTAGTGTCCGAGTATATTTTCTATTATCTTAGTCATAACAAGTATGAGGAGAAGATTTTTTCGTTTTGTGATATTTTCTAAAGTGAATTGTTTCGAATGAAAAATTACATTTTGATAATTTGAAAATTATAAAAATTTAAATTTTAAAAAATGTAATTAGAAATGGTCAAAATTTAAGGCCATGTTTACTTTATAAAAATATTTTATTTTTATATTTTAAAATGTATATTCAGTTTAGATTAAATTATCTTTTAATTTCTTAATTAAT
>JBBPBP010009779.1:70740441-70751511 GCA_037974735.1 Cicer chorassanicum
TCAGAATTAATATAAGGGAAACTTTAGATAAAATGACATTAAACGCTCATTGATTAGTTGACACATTTTCTTATATCCCTAAAAAAACATGTAAGCACATTTATTGTTATAATTGAATTTAGAGAGAGTAATTATAGTTTAAATTTATTATAAACTACACAAATCTGCTGTAAGTTTGAGCATATCTTGCCAAGTATAGACTATTATAATGATAGATATATCAAATGTGAGTTAGAATTTTATATCAAATAAAAAAGTAGATGTTAAATATTATATAAATAAAATAATCTATATATTCAATATTTAAATTTTGGATGAAAATGTTTAGTCTAACTCACTTATATTATTGGTCAGCTCAATTTGATAACTTCCCACACACTACTTATGACCCACCATTAATTTATAGTAGAACATCAAAATAGATAAAGGAGTGTAAAAAGTGTGATCCTCTTAACTAGTGTATGGTAAGGTACAAACAATGAGTTGCGTACCATTTCTATTTTTCTAAACCTTCACTAGGTAACTTCGAGAGGTTAATGAAACTTAATTATGGGTGAGTAAGTGTTGAATACTGTTTGAATATGTCTGAAATGATGTAGAAGATGGATAATCAAAAAAATGATAAAATTATACAAAACATACTTAGATTTTGAGTGACCAGACATTTAAATGTGGGATCTGATTTTCTGAAGTTATAGATCTCCGCAATTACATAGTTAGACATTAATGGTTGTTCGATTAAGATCAAATGGTTTAGATTTAAGTTCAATATTTTAAATAATAACAATAAAAATTAAAATCTCATCTTTTGTAGTCGTTCGATCTCAATTGGACAATCATCGATGATTTAACTATGTGAATGCAAGGAAGTTGATTTCTAAGCGTGGACACACTTAAAGGTGTAAAATACTTGATTTGGTTTGATTTTTGGGTGGAAAAAAATTGAACCAAACAAAAATAACTGGTTAAGTTAGATTTTTGTAATTTATTTTTACTAAATCGTCCAAGTCAAATCAAACCGATGAAAAACATGTTAATTTGGTTTGATTCATTTTTATTGACACAATTTTAAAATTTAAGAAACTTATTTTAAAAAATCTAAAAATAATGACCTTTTTTTTGGAAACACTTTAGATTTATTATACTATGTACATAAGCAATAATGTAAAAATAATATAAATATAATAGATTAATTTAGATCTCAGGTGATCGGTTTTAAATTATGCGAAATCAATATATGAATCAACAGAAATCAAACTTGATTAGTTTGATTCAGTTTATACTCGAACATGGACAAATCCA
Source organism: Cicer chorassanicum (assembly GCA_037974735.1). Taxonomy (NCBI): domain Eukaryota; kingdom Viridiplantae; phylum Streptophyta; class Magnoliopsida; order Fabales; family Fabaceae; genus Cicer; species Cicer chorassanicum. Next base: position 70,741,744 of record JBBPBP010009779.1, read on the forward strand.
AATTAATTTAATTAATTTAAATTAAGTCATTGAGTATTTAGTTTGGTTCTAACATCACTTAGACGCATTTAGATGTTAACTGGATGATTCAATGCTTAAGTGTGGAAATGTTCGATTATGGCCTTGGATCAATAGCTTGAGTGTAGAAGGTGATATCTGTGGCAAGTCAAGGAGAAGTTATATTATGCTCATAGGTAGATGGTAATGTTGTCTTTTGATGTATTTTGATAGAGGATTTAGGTGGTGGACCAACAATATATTCTAACTATTGATGTTATTTTTTTAGAAAAAAGTAAAGGAAGAAGAAGTGCATATCAAATTTTCAACAATCACATGTAGCATCTTAGGTATACCTATGACTTAATAAACAGATCTTAAATAACTGTAACTAAGATTTTGATCCTAGTGACATCCTAGATTTATCTATAATTTTATTTTTGTGAATCATTTATAAGATTGATAATTGGTTTAAGTTTATTCACATTTAAAGTTTCATGTTGGATTGACCTTAATCTAACATTGCATTTAGCAAAAATTGAATATCAATTCTCTTATGCAAAAATTTACCATGTCCCACACCTATGCGTTTGGATTTGACCTGATAAATATGTCATGCTATCGGTGATTATGATAATTCAATTTAAAATCAACACTAAATTAGATTCAAACCTCCATCCATTAAATACTTAATAATGTTTTTTCATACAAGTGCATACTAATTATTTTAAACATTAATTAAAAGTTAAATCTTATTCATTTAACCGTATATCCTTCACATACATAAAACAATTTAATTTTTTTTATCAGTTTTAAATCTTATCTCAATTAATAAATATTAAATTATTAAACATTATATTTTATATTCAAATCCAAAACTTTGCAATTGTGTATAAATTTATAATAAAAATAAATAAATAAAAAAACCAACCTTATAAAATAGATCATTTAAATCATTAATAAATAAAATAAATATTATTTTGACTAAATAAAATAAACATTAAACAATGGAGCAAAGCAACATACATCTCTCATTATTTAGATACAAACAAATTCCAAAATATTAGAAGAAGAAAAAAAGTAAGAAAATTTATTCACATATAGTTATATTTAGACAACACAAAAGAGCTGCAAAATAACAGAGAGAGAGAGAGAGAGAAGAGGAGAGAGAAAGTGGCCGTTTGAACGGCCACCACCATCGCCACCTCAACACATCTGGCTGTCCACTCCCTCTTTCCTTCATAATCCCTTTCACCCTTTCCCCCTTTTTTCTGCTTTCCCTTTTCCTCCACCAAAAAAAACACCCAAAAAAAAAAAAAACAACATCGGAGGAACAACAATCTGGGTTAGCCTCATCTAGAAAAAAATCCTTTCTTCCAATGTCACCTTAGAAAAAAAAGTTTCCATTTTTTTCTAATTCATTTATCTTCCAATGTTACCATAGAAAGCATGTTTCAATTTTTTATGATTCATCATCCAATGTCACCTTAGACAAAAAAAAGTTTCATTTTTTTTTCTAATTGATCTTCCAATGTCACCATAGAAAAAAAATTCAATTTTTATTTGTAATTGACCTTCCAATGTCACCATAGGAAAAAATTTCAAATTTTCTTCTTCTAATTGATCTTCCAATGTCACGTTAGAAAAAAGTTTAAATTTTTTCTTTCTTTCTTTCTTTCAGTTTTTGAATTTATTTATTTAATTTTTGTTATTGTTGTTGTTGATGTAAAAGTTGAACTTTTTGAAAATTGTTCAACTAAGAGAAAGAAAGAAAGAAGAAAAAATGCAGCATAACATTTTTGCAACAATGCGTAGTTTTAAGATCATGGATGGTTGCAAAGGTTCTCAAGTTTATTCTCTCCACCGCCCTTCTGCCGGCGGAGGAAGCACCGGAATCGGAGAAAAGCTTCTCCAACAACTCCACGACCATATTAAAACTCAAACATTTACAAAATCTGGTCATAATTTTCAATCATCTAATCAAACACATTCTGAGGTTGTTTCTGAGGGTTCTCTTCTTCCTTATGGGCTTCCTATGACAGACCTTCTTGAGCCCAAGATTGAGCCCATTTTAAAGCCTGTTGATTTCGTCGAAACCCTCGCCGGACTTTATAATAAGATGGATAATTGTTTAGAGAATGATAGGTGTGAGGTTTATTTGGAGCATTGCTCCTTTTTCCGCGGTTCATCCGATGCTAAATTGTTTCGCCGGAGTTTGAGGTCAGCACGACAACATGCTATGGATGTCCACAGCAAAGTCGTGCTGGCTTCCTGGCTCCGGTATGAAAGGAGGGAGGACGAGTTGATTGGCTCGTCTTCGATGGATTGTTGTGGGAGGAATATTGAATGCCCTAAGGCTACTTTGGTGGCGAATGGGTATGATCCCCAATTGGTTTATGATCGATGTTGTTGTTGTCGTGATCGTGGGGAAGAGGAGGAGGAGGAGGAGGAGGAGGAGGAAGAGGAGGATTTTATGAAGTTGGCTGATGATCAAGAATGTTCTACCTCGGAAGAGGATGAAGCAGACGGGGATATGTCATTTTGTATTGGTGATGATGAAGTTAGGTGTGGTAGATTCAATATGGCTTCTCTTTCGAGGCCGTTTAAGACAATGTTGTATGGCGAATTCATTGAATCGAGGAGGGAGAAGATAAATTTTTCGAAGAATGAGGTTTCTGTTGAGGCAATGAGGGCTGCTGAAGTTTTTAGTAGGACTAAAAGTTTGGCCTCGATTGAACCTAATGTGGTTTTAGAGCTGCTCTCTCTAGCGAACCGTTTTTGTTGCGAGGAGATGAAGTGTGCCTGCGACACTCATTTGGCATCGCTCGTTTGTGATTTGGAAGATGCCTCATTGCTCATTGAGTATGGACTTGTGGAGACTGCTTACCTTTTAGTTGCGGCTTGCTTGCAGGTGTTTCTGAGGGAGTTACCCGGTTCAATGCAGTGTTCAAGTTTTGTGAAATTGTTTTGTAGTCCGGAGGGTAGGGATAGGCTGGCTACGGCGGGGCACGCGTCGTTTGTGCTTTATTATTTCTTGAGCCAAGTTGCCATGGAGGAAGAGATGAGGTCGAACACAACCGTGATGCTGTTGGAGAGATTAGTAGAGTGCGCGAAAGACGGATGGGAGAAACAACTTGCATTTCACCAATTAGGCGTTGTTATGTTCGAGAGAAAAGAATACAAAGATGCACAACATTGGTTTGAGGCAGCGGTGGACGCAGGGCATGTTTATTCGTTAGTCGGAGTTGCAAGGGCGAAATATAGACGCGGTCATATGTTTTCGGCGTATAAGCTGATGAACTCACTTATTAACAATTATAAGCCTGTAGGATGGATGTATCAGGAAAGATCTTTGTATTGTCATGGGAAGGAGAAAATGATGGACTTGATATCTGCAACCGAATTAGATCCAACACTTTCGTTTCCTTACAAATACCGAGCCGTTTCTTTGCTCGAGGAGAGCAGGATTGGACCTGCCATTGCAGAAATAAACAAAATACTTGGTTTCAAAGTTTCTCCTGACTGCCTTGAATTGAGGGCTTGGTTTTTGATTGCAATGGAGGATTACGAAGGAGCGCTAAGAGATGTTCGGGCGATTTTGACATTGGATCCGAATTATATGATGTTCTATGGGAATATGCACGGTAATCACTTGGTAGAATTACTCAGTCCTGTTGTTCAGCAGTGCAATCAGGCTGATTGCTGGATGCAATTGTACGACCGGTGGTCATCTGTTGATGATATCGGTTCGTTGGCTGTTGTACACCAGATGTTGGAAAATGATCCAGGGAAAAGTCTTCTGTGTTTTCGACAATCTCTCCTTTTGTTGCGGTGAGTGCAATCCTTGTACTAATTTGGCTTCATTAATTTGTTCAATGTAAGAAATTTCTGTGAATTTTGATTTTGATTTTTGACTGACCATATTTTTTGCACTGAATTATGTTTGCTGTTCAATAGACCAGTTCAAACTTATAGTCACATTTTAATAGGTTAAAGTTAGAGAAAAATTGTTACGTTATCGAAATAGACTATGACAACAAAATAATGAAACTACCGCTATGTTTGAATTGGTGGTATAAGATGGAATGGAGTACAATTGAATGGAATATGCTAGTTAGTTTTATTTTTATTTTTATTTTTAAATTGATGTTATATCATTACATGCATTTCCACTGTATTATCATTTTATGCCCAAATCTGATTATTTTGCGCCTGAATCATGCAGGCTAAATTGTCAAAAGGCAGCGATGCGTAGTTTGCGGCTGGCTATAAATTATTCTACTTCTGACCATGAAAGGCTTGTCTATGAAGGATGGATATTGTATGACACCGGTCACCGTGAAGAAGCATTGGCAAAGGCCGAGGAGTCTATTTCTATTCAAAGATCATTTGAAGCTTACTTCCTCAAAGCTTATGTGTTAGCCGACTCAAGTCTCGATTCCGAGTCTTCAAAGTATGTTATCCATCTCTTGGAGGAAGCTCTTAGATGTCCTTCGGATGGTCTTCGGAAAGGACAAGTAAGTGTCATATATTTTAACTTTGGATTCTGCATGTTAACTTGATTGAATGTTGTAGTTATAACGGAGCAGAATTTGAACGAATTGCAATTGTTCTCTGATATGTTATTTAGTATAAAGTGTTGTCAAATAGAGGCTATAGCGATGTTACGGCCATATAGCATAGTGAAATTTTAACAAACTACTATTTTCCACGATTGACAACACTGATTTCAATGCCGAAGTATTATGTTAATCTTTTCCATTCGTTTTTTAAATTGTAGGCACTAAATAATCTTGGGAGCGTCTACGTAGATTGTGATAAACTGGACCTTGCAGCCGACTGCTACATGAATGCACTCAACATCAAGCATACGCGAGCACATCAAGGATTGGCACGTGTATATCATCTTAAAAATCACCGCAAAGCTGCCTATGATGAGATGACAAAGCTAATAGAAAAGGCTTGGAACAATGCATCGGCTTATGAGAAACGGTCGGAGTATTGTGATCGTGACATGGCAAAGAGTGATCTAAGTATGGCAACACAGTTGGATCCTCTAAGGACTTATCCTTACAGATATAGGGCAGCAGGTGAAATTGTGTTTTTATTGTGACTTTGAGCCATTTTTGTGTTTCAAATATTTGATGTTGCATTTGTTTTCTGAAACCAATTTATGCCATGTGTCTCTTCTCTGCACACACAAACTTGTTATCTTTCTGACTTGGAAACTCTGTATCAGTTTTAATGGATGATCACAAGGAAGCCGAAGCAATCACAGAGCTTTCAAGAGCCATCGAATTCAAGCCGGATCTACAACTGTTACATCTTAGAGCAGCCTTTTACGATTCAATGAGCGATTACGCTTCAACCGTTCGAGACTGTGAAGCAGCCCTTTGTCTCGATCCTAACCATGCCGAGACACTTGAGCTTTGTAAAAAAGCACGGGAACGGATTAACGAATAAAAGTGAGAGAATCAGATATTAGAAAGAAAAGAAAAGAATCCGTGTTTTCTCCGAGTGTTTCCCATGGAGACAAGCCTATTCTTTCCAACCTGTACTTATCTTAAAAAAACACAAAGGACCGGTAATCATCAGCTCTATAGCACCGACACTTTAGATCAAAGACGTGTCTAGTATCTGACACATGTTAGTGTCTCTATCTCACACCAACACATGTTATATTCAATCACTTTTATTTTTTCAAACTATTGTTGGTGTCTAAGTGTCAGTATATATCATATCATGTCTGGTATCTGTGTCAGTGTTTCATAGATCATCAATGCTATTTATACTTTCTTGCTTTTGTCTCCGGCAAAAGATAGGGTTTATATCTTTCAACTGGCTTTCTGGAAACAGGACTACAGAAAAGGAAAAGAAAAAGTTAGAAAAAATTCATTTGGGTTGAAAACAGAAAAGGGAAAGTAGAAGAATAGCTTGTAAATATAATGTAATGATGATTGGTGTTTTTGTCAGTGGATGGTGAAGTAGATGCAGACACCAACAAGAATGGTTGGTGAGGAGTTCACTGTTATAGACAAAACATGTACATGAGAAAAAATTCAATTTATGTAAGTCCAAGATTTATTATTAGATATTTACCATTTGTAATTTTTTTGGCTGAGGAATTGCCAATTATTGTGTTGTATGTAACATTTTGTCACTTCAAAGTTGTATAAAAAACACAATTTTCCCCGGCAAATATATGTTTATATATGTGTTTGAGTAGTTTATATTTTTTTGGGTACGTAGACGGAGTAACAAACACCGTTTATAACTTGCATACAATTTGCGAGTTCTTAAGTGTTGGAACCAAGTTGATTTTACATTTAAAGTTTTGATATTAACAAAAGTATTTCAGAGAGTATGAAAGAAGATTCATATTTTTGAAGAAAATCTAAAATAAGATTTGATTCAAAATTATAATTGATAAGATTTGATTCAAATTTATAATTGATAAAAATCTAAAATAAAATTTGATTTATATTTATAATTGAAGAAAATCTTTGACCAAATTGAAAAGAAGATATGGTCAAAATTTGAAGAAGATTTGATTAAGATTTGAAGAAGATTTGAAGAAGATTTAGTGAAGATTTGAAGAAGATTTGATTAACATTTAATGAAGAGTTGAAGAAGATTTGATCAACATTTAATGAAGATTTGAAGAATATTTGATCTATATTTAATGAAGAGTTGAAGAAGATTTGAAAAATATTTGAAAAACATTTTAATAAAGATTTGAAGAATATTTGATCAACATTTAATGAAGATTTGAAGAATATTTGATTTGAAGAATTTACAAAGTCAATCTACACAAAATAGGAACAGAATCATTCTGAATAATTTACAAAGTCAATCTACACAAAATAGGAACAAAATCAATTTGAAGAATTTACAAACTCAATCTAAACAAGATACAATTTAGAATTAAATAAAGACTAAGTTGAAACCTAATTTTTCACTATAAATAGACACTCGAGGCTGAAGGAGAAAAACATCGAAAAACATAAAAGAGTAACTCTAGCTCAAAGTTCTCAATTCATCTTAGAGTTCAAAGAGAGAAACACTTGTTCAAATTAGAAATATCTTTTGAGTGTTCTTTTCTTAAAGTGTGAGAGTTATTGTTATTATCAGCTTTGTTAGAAGCAACTACTCAAGTTTCAATCTCTTGTATCCAACCCGATAGTGGTTTAGTTCCTTCTTCAATCTGGGGTCGTCAGGTTGTTAGGAGAAGACTTGGCTTGTAGGGTCAAGGTGGTTAGTTCCTCAAAAGTCTGGAATTGTCAGACTGTTTGGGAAGACTGACTTGGAGGGTCAGGTGCTTTGTAATTCAAGGTTTTTGAATTAGTGGATTAAAGCCTTCTGAATGAGAGGACTGAATGTAGAGTTAGTGGTGAACCAGGATAATTCTATGCGTCAAAATTATTTATGCTTTCATTGCTTGCTGCTTCTAAATTCGATTGCTTCTACTCCAAGTAAGTAACCAAATCCAAACTAATTTTTAATTATTTATAAATTATCAAAAAGGTATCAACTTTGTGCAAACACAATTCAACCCCCCTTTCTCGTGTTCGTACCTTCATTAAGTTCGAATTCGGATGAAAATGTCTAGATTGACAATATTGACATTTGTCAGTTGAGTTGAATTAGAAATAAACCTAAGGAAAAATTCAAAAAGAAATGTAAAAAGGTCTTCAATTATATATTCTGATAAAGGGTAAGCTCAAATTTTCTTGTTTTAGTTCTTGTTCCTTGTTTGTGTGAGTCACAACCCACGTGGAAGTGCTTTTCAACACACACATGCGATGATAGCTTAAAAAAGCAAAACCTTAGTTTTAATTATTCTCACGAGATATCCATATTTCCAACTACTACTATTTATTCAGCCAACTATGTAGTTGTGATATCATCTCTAATACTAATTTTTTCAAAATCTTTTGTCCTAAAGTTATCTAAGATACTCAATCTAGTCATTGAGTTAATCTCATCAAACTATAGACAAAGAAGTCGTCGAAGAAGATTAAGAAGGCGGTTTCCAAAACAAAACTATGGATAATTCCAAACGTCATAGAAAGTTAAACTTAAACGTGCCGATCATGTCAACAAGACGCATTGGTTCGGGTGTTGCAGACACATCTTGGTCATCAAGTTCATTAGGTAAAGTTCAAAACACAAGCGAAAGAGTTCCGTTTTCGTGGGAGAAAGAGCCTGGAAAACCAAAAGATATAGAACGTAATGGCTTGAAATTACCACCATGTCATTGTTGCTTTCCGCGGAAAGAACTAGACGATCAATCTTATATCGGTTATTGTTGTGATGAAGGAGATAACATTAACAATCATGACGATCTTTTCTCAGATGCAATGGATGATGTGTTTTCTTTATCAGAAGCATTAGATATTGTTCAAAGAAAATCTGAGGGTGACAACAATGATGGATTGAAATTAAAGCTTGCAGAGTGTAATGGTTACCAATCTCCTACTTACATGATCAACCGCTTTCTTCCTGATGCTACCGCATTAGCAGCGTCATCAGTATTACATTTTACTAATGATTTTGAGGAGAAAGTTTGTGATAGTTGTAGTTATTCAGAGTGTTATCTATCAGAGTCAGGTAGACATTCACATTCATATGCTTATGGTTCTTCGTCTTCGCCAAAGGGTTGTGGTCTTGAAGTTCTTTTGCCGTGGCGAACTATGAAGCATAAGTTTTGTGCTGTAGAGAGTCCAGTTCTACCGTGTTCAACGAATCGAGAGCAACATCAACACAATTTTAAACAAAAGAAATATCGTTCGTCGGGATATATTCCTTGCACGAATGTGAAGAAAGATGTTTGATGAGTTGATTTAGTTTCTTTTTCTTTTTGGTCTAGATCGTTGATATAATTGGTGTTGTTTCAGGTGAATTTAGAGGACGATAAAATTTGTCTGATGTTATTTTTTTTATTCATAAGACTCGAACTCGAAACATTAGTCGAACTACTTCTTTGATTTATTTATTTTATTATACTAATTATTTTTGTATGTCTAAATATTTAATGCTACCTTCTTAAGCCATATATTTAGTTATTTACACTTATTCTATAATGTGACAGAAAACTGACTCAATGTGGCAGCCGCCTTTTATAACAAAATAGTGTTTGAGTTGAATTAATTTCATTTGATTGTAGGAGTTCTTTCAATATTTTTTTTAAGTAGGAGCATATGATTTACTTGGAATTATTCTCAGCTAAAAAAAAACTTAGATCTATTCTAGAGGTATGGAGTAAATTTATTAGATGACCATTAGAATAAGAAAAATTATTGATAGACACAGTTAAATATTCGTAGAAAAATTAGAGATGTATAAATATCACCGCTCTTAAGATATTCGTCATATTTTATAGCTAAATTTAAAAGATTTTCAGATTAAAATGTCAGTTATGGAATAGAGGGTGCAGTGTTATAGATATATTGTACAGGTCCTATTTAAAGCCACAGATATTTTTTTTTCTAGGTTAAAGTTATAGATAGTTATACAATACATTTATAAAATGTTTTTTTTGACAAAATTATAAAATGTTTATTAGTAGTAATAGAAACAGAAAATGCTTGAAATAGTAAGCTTTGTTTGTTTAAGATTCTAAAAGAAATCATTTTTATGTTTAAGTTATGTTTGTGTGTAATGTTTTTCCAAAAATTATTTTTGTTAAAAATTTATTTAATGTTAAAAATAAAATAGTTATTTTAATGAATTTTTGAAGAAAATCATTTTTAATAGAAGAGAGAAAAATAC
>JBBPBP010009779.1:70751622-70783746 GCA_037974735.1 Cicer chorassanicum
TTTAAATGATTTTATTTAGAATTTAAAAATTGTATAAATTATTTCGGATTTATTGGTTATTGATTAAAAAAAAATGTAATTTTCCATATATAAAAACAACACTTTTTTTTAAAAAAAGTATTGTTAAAAAATAATTATTATGAAGAGCTTCTCAAAATAGCTTTTCATTTTAATAATTTTTTGAAATATTATTATACAAAAATGTTGTAACAAATAGATGAAATACTTAAAATGATATTTTATGATAAGTTTTTCAACCAATTTTTCATTTGAAACTTTATTTTTAAAATTCATTTAAAAAAAAGTTGTAACAAAAAAATAAAACACTATAAAAGTCATTTTTTTTTAAATCTGTAACAAACGGGTCAAATAATTTATTGTCTAATCTGAAACTAAAAATGCTTGGGATATAAAAATTTAAAACGGATGCTTGGAACACGACATTTTTTTTTGGTCTTTAGATAAAATGGTAAAAAAATACGCATACAAATGTGAAGTCTTAGGACAAAACATGATATCTATCATAACAATATCAATATTTGTTAGTTGAATTAGACCTTTCAAATATTTAGAACACAAAATTTAAAATAGAATATCCTAATTTATTCTAATAAAAGAAAAAACCTACAATGTGATGGTCATTGGTGATTACGTGAACTCCCCCTTCTTAGATATGGTCATTGGCAAGCTTTGAATTCCAAAGAACTTTTGGGGACATTGCATACATATTTTGTGAGATCATCCTGTACAGGGGAATATAGATATTACTAAGTGAGTCAATAATAAGTATTCAAATTTAAATAATTAAAGAAGATAAGTAATATGTTGCTACTAACATTAGCAACTACATTTTGGCCATTCACAAGGAGCCAAGGTGTATGATTAAGAGGTGGATTTAGCCCATTTGTTTCTTTTTCATTGCGTATATGGAGCTGCAATGTCAAAATTTTGCATAGAATTAGTAAGAGAGATTCACACAAATATATATATATATATATATATATATATATATATATATATATATATATATATATATATATATATATATATATATATATATATATTACTAAAACAAATTGCAAATTTTATGTCTCTAGTTTAAATAGGGGTAGCAACATAATTAATAACCACTATTGTTTCCCACTTGAACCTCTTTTGACATTAATGGAAAACATATATTTTGATTAGTGTAGATTTTTTCTAAAATTCAAATTCGAGGTTGATATCTGTCTTTTAATTTGCCGTGCTAGTAAGAAAAATTACTTTTAAAAACTTTATATATAAGTATTTATTTATTTATTTTATTTAATATATTCTTTTAATTTTCATATAATAATAAAATAATTATTTTTTATTTTTAAAATAAATATAACTTGTAGTTTTATATTTTTTTTTTCTTTTTAGACAACTCAAGATATTGTTAATTTTATTTTTCTTTAAAAACTTATTGTTATTTTTTTTATTGATTAAGAATATTGTTTATTTAAAAACTAATAAAAATATGAATATTATAAGATAAAGATATAAGGAAGCCAGGAAAATTGGGACATGGCAAGATACTCTTCCATTTTGACTTGTAAAAGCATTGCCATAAGGCACCAAATGGAGGTTAACAATAGCCATGACATCTAATTTAACAAAATTTTCTTGTACTTGATAAGGCTTAGTCAAATAAATGTCATGATCTTTAGGATTGTTTGTTAGTTCATTTAGTCAAGTTTGTTTCCTTAATTCTAGTTAGAACGTGGGCTGTAGTTTGTTACGACGCGTCTGTTTTCTCTATTTATTTGCTGCACTTTCACAAGGAAACAAGTCATTTCTAGAACTATTATTTGCCTTTTCTTGAGTTCTTGTTGCATCTAACAATCTGGTATCAGAGCCTGGTTTGAGAGATGGGTTCGAAAGCAAACTTTGCAGTAGCCTCTATTCCGAAGTTCGACGGCGACTACAATAATTGAAGCATGGAAATCTCCTTCGATCCAAGGAGTATTGAGTTGTTGTTGAATCAGACTACACAAAGCCGAAGAATATGGATGGGATAACGGTAGCGCAAATAAAGAACCTGGAGGAGATGAAGCTGAAGGATTTGAAGGCTGAATTCCTCGTTTTAGTCGCTTGACAAGTCAATTCTGAAGACGATTACACAAAAGGAGACATCTAAGCAGCTCTGGGATTCCATGAAGTTGAAGTGCCAAGGCAATGATCGAGTGAAGAGAGCTCAACTGAATCATCTACGCTAGGACTTTGAGGTCTTAACAATAATGTAGGGTGAATCGATCACTGATTACTTTGGTCGAGTAATGACGGTTGCAAACGACGTGAGGAACTATGGGGAAGATGTGGATGATGTCAAGATCTTTGATAAGATAATGAGAACCCTCATTGATAAGATCTTTGAGAGGATTTTTACACTTTACCTTTTACACATAAAAGGATTTGCTACAAACTACTCAAACTATCTTCAACACAATAGTCTTGAGTTTACACGATTATGATTTAAAGTGTTTTGTCAGAATCAGAGAAAGCTCAACACTTGTTTGAGTTTTGATTCTTTTGACAGAGAAATACAATAGAATTATTCAAGGAATCAAATGAGAAAAATCAGAACTGATTCTATGTAAGTATATGAGAAACTTTCGAGTATGATTGTAAGTAAGTGATGATTTGCTTTTTACTTGAAACTCTGATTTTTCCTTAAGCTTGGAGTTCCTTTTATAGGCTTCAATGAGGCTTATGACAACTCATATGACCGTTGGAAAGGGTCCAACTATCATGTGTCAACTTGTGGATAAGATCAGACTTGAAACAAGAATGTTCTTGACTGAACATTCTTCGTTTTATTGCTTTATGAAAAAGTTGATCTGTAGCCTCCGAATTATCCATCATTGACAGTATTTCATGGCCTTTTATCACTTGTGCATATATCTGAGATATACATCTGAAGCATACACTTTAAGAACATTCTTCGTTCTTGCCAATTAAGCTGGAGAATAAACTTGCTTGATTTTGTCATGAGCCATAGCTTTTATCCTTAGCATTTTGGATTAATTCTTTGTTGAGATGAATCCTGTAAACTGATAACATGATTGTGAAATCCAGGAGCAATTCCTTCTTCAATAGAGGAGATCGTTTGTTCTTGAAATTTCAGAACTATGGAGAACGTTCTTCGTTTTCTAGACTTCTGTCTAGAACGTTCCCTGTTCTGTCTTTGTATTTTTGCTTCCTTTTAAATGTGATTTTGCTTGTAATGTTTGGCTCCTATCTTTGATTATCACACTCAAAAACACATGTTAAATTAACATATCATTTAGAATCATAATTAACATTCTTAATTAACCTTTGTTTGTTTACATCAAAACACTAATTTGAGATTTTGTCTTAACAGGTAACTCATGAAGAGAGCTATGGTGGAAGAGGACGAGGAAGAGCTGCTTTCTGAGGAGGTTGGGGACAAGGCAGAGGCAAAGGTAGCCAACCATGGAGTAAGGAAACAATTGAGTGTAATAAGTGTCATAATCTTGGACACTTTCAGTACGAGTGTTAAGCAAATTATACAAATTAGGAGGAATCAGAAGAGATAGTGCTAATGGCGTATGTTGACACGCTTGGAGGCGATCGAGATGTTGTGTGGCACATTGACTCTGGTTGCTGTTGAGACAAAATCTCTCTCAATTGATTTTAATGATAACAAAATTACTTAAGAGATTATGATTGTGTTTAAGGACTAATATGTGCTCTTGAGTGGATTTATAGTAGAAAACAGGTTATTAATCATAAAGACTAAAAGGATGAACATATGAGACAAAATCATCATATTTGCAAGCAAGAGGATGGGCTGAGCCTACGCGAGGATGGCCTCGTAAAAGCACATAATACATCCAGCAACGTAACCATAAGTCTTAATCAGGTTAAGATGTCAAGATTGTAACCAAGAATGACCCAATAAAGCATATTACCTAAAGAGGTCAGAAAACACATTTTGACTAGTACGAGGATAGGCTGTTCTAGGAAGAGGACGGCTAGTACTAGGTACAAGGTTGAACAATTTGTCACATCATTGTTCAAAAGTTGTATTCAAACCTTGTACTCCACGAATTCAGCCTGCTGTAGCACACATAGTCAAGGAAATAGCCGTTTCATGTCTTGAAGAAAGAAAAAGAAAAAGGCTACAATGGACCAAGTACCTAGGAGGTTTGAACCTCAAGGCTGAGGATGGACTAACACTGTTCAAGACAGCTGGATGACAGTTTTGTAATTTCAGCACAGAGACCATTGGACTCTTTGATGCATCCTCCTCAACGGTCAAGAAGTGTTTAAACACATGGAAGAGCTGTACAAGAACTCTATAAAAGCCAGCAAGCTCTTCACATTCAAACACACACCAATATTGCAGAAAAAGATCAAGAATCTTAAGTTTATCAAAAGCAATATCCATCATCTCTTCAAACTTTCTACACACACACAATAGATCTTTGAAATATTCTTTTAGAAAGTGTTAAAGAAAAGAGAGAGCAATCATACTCAAATCATTCTGTAATTTCTCAAGTAAGATTACTTGAAAACATTCAAAACGTGATTGTATGCTTGGTGAAGCTAGAAAATACACAAAGTGTAATCATCCTCGGTTAGAGGTTGATCAGATTGATTGTTAGTGAAATCTCACAAGAGTGTGAGGACTGGACGTAGCCATAATTGGGTGAACCAGTATAAAATTGGTGTGTCTATCTCATTTTACTATTCCTGCATTTATTCAGTTCTTGATTAAAGAGTTTGAATTTCCATCCTCCATCGCATCCTCTCAGAGAGGACAGAAATTCATAATCTTGTTAAAATAATTTTTAAAAACCAAAATCCCTATTCAACCCCCCCTTCTAGTGATATTTAGCTCCATCAATTGCAGCAATCACATGTGTGGTGATTCATCACTCTTTTGTGAGTTAGGAGAAGGGTTTAGCGAGGTGGTTAGATTGGGGAATTATGCAAGCATGAACGTTGTTGGAAAAGGAAGTGTTTGATTGACTGTAAAATGAGGGAATAACTTTGTACGAGATGTGTATTATGTGCCCAATTTGAATAATAATATTGTCAGTGTTGGGCAGCTGCAAGAAAGGGGTTTGGCTGTACTAATACAATCAAATGAGTGCCGGATCTATCACCGCACAAAGTGTTTGGTATTCCAAGCCAACATGGTAGCAAATCAACTGTTTGTGTTGCTATCGAGCACTCAATCAATCAAAAGGGAAAGCAAGGAAAAATGTTTCCAAGCAACCACTGAAGACGTGGCTGACCTTTAGCATCGAAAATTTAGTCATCTCAGCTACAAAGGTTTGAAGACTTTGCAAACAAAAGGCATGGTGAGAGGCTTGCCAAGTTTTTCTGAGGGTGAAATTGTGTGCACTGATTGCTTGAAAGGGAAGCAGCATTGAGATGTAATCCCAAGGAGAAGTACTTGGAGAGCATCGGCAAAGTTGGAGCTGGTTCATGCTGATATTTGCGGCCCAATTTCTCCGTTTTCAGAGGGCAACAAAAGATATTTCATTTGCTTCATTGATGATTATAGTAGGAAGGCGTGGGTGTATTTTCTTGCTTATAAGTCAGATGCATTCACTCCATTTAAGCTACTTAAAGCTCTTGTTGAAAAAGAAACGGGTTTGTCCATTAAATGCCTAAGAACGGATTGTGGAGGTGAATTCACATCAGATGAGTTTAAGGAATATTGTGAAATGAATTGGATCAAGAGGCAATTAACTACTGCATATACACCGCAGTAGAACGGAGTCGCCGAGCGAAATAATAGAACCGCGATGAATATGGTGAAGAGATTATTGGTTGAGAAAAATGTTCCAAGAAAATTATGGGCAGAGGCAGTGAACTAGGCATTCTATGTTCTTAATAATGTCCAACATCATCAGTGAATGAAACAATGCTAGAGGAAGCTTAGTGTGGGGTGAAGCCTTCAGTCGGACACTTGAGAGTCTTTGGTTGTATAGCATATGCTGATGTACCGGATGCTCGATGAACAAAGCTTGAAGATAAGAGTCATCGTTGTGTCTTTTTTGGTGTAAGTGAAGAATCAAAGGCATACCAACTATATGATCCTACCTCCAAGAGGATTATTATCAGTCAGGATGTCGTCATTGAAGAAGACTGGCAATGGAATTGGGAGAAGAGCTCTGAAGAAGAAAACACGTTTGATTTGGAATGGGAAGATGAGAAAAGTGAAGAGAGGGAGGAATCGACTGATGGTAATGAAGAAGAAAATGCAGCTTCTCTAGTGACAGAACCCCGAAATAGAAGAGCACCAGGGTGGATGAATGACTATGTCCCTGGTAAAGGACTTTCCGATAAATAGGAAGAGGTACAAACTCACTTAGTCTTGTTTGCCCATGCCGTTCATTCTGATCCTACTTCATTTGACGAAGCAATAAAAGAAGAGAAATGGAGGGCAGCCATGAATGCAAAAATGAGATCAATTGAGAAGAATGCAACGTGGGATCTCACGGAGCTGCAAAAAGGAGTAAATTTGAACTCTTGATAAACCAATCCTTAATCAAACTTCACTTATCTCTCAGTCAAACTTTGCTCGCATTAACAATAAACCTTTCCTCTAAAAACCGAATGATTGTGTGTTACTAAATAGTGTATTAATTATGAGATATTTCCAAAATATTGGTGAAAATATGTATGTATAAACGTTTTTTATTGACATGATAGAGTTGTTGGTTTAGTGGTTGTGGGCCATTTATTTAATAGTAAGTTCCCAAGTTCGATTCCCATGTACTGTCATCCAAATTTGATGGAGGAAACTTTATTCGTTGGCAGAAAAAGATGAAATTCCTTCTTACAAATTTGAAGGTGGTGTATGTTCTGAAAACCACAAGGCCACTAGAGAAAGAAGAGGAAACATTATCAGAAACAAGAGTTTTATTTTGATAAATCTCACGAAAAACACAATTGTAATGATGAAAAAAGAAAGAAAAGAAAATGAAGTTGTTATCATTGTGGAAAACCATGACACTTTAAAAATGAGTTCAAGTTCTTGAAAAGGAAGAACAAAGAGAAGGATTCAAGTGCAACAAAATATAATCTTGTTGTTGTCATTTCTGAACTCAACATGATTGAAGATGTTGAATCTTGGTGGATAGACTCTGGTGCTGCCCACCATGTGTGCAAAAACAAAGAACTATTCAAGATCATTGATGAAGATGACGTAAGTGTTTTGTATATGGAAAATGCCTCATCTGTCCAAGTCAAAGAAAAAATAACAGTAGAGATTGAATTAATTTATGGAAAGACAATTATTCTTAAAGATGTATTTTATGTTCTTGAAGTTAGGAAGAACTTGATTTATATACCTTTACTTATAAGTTATTTCAAATGTGTATTTGAGGGAGATAAATTTATTCTCTCTAAAGAGGATATGTTCATAGGGAAGGGTTACCTTTGTGAGAATATGTTCAAATGTAATAATAATAATAATAATAATAATAATAATAATAATAATAATAATAATAATAATAATAATAATAATAATAATAATAATAATATGATTTCTACTTATATCGTTGAGTCTTGTGATTTTTTGGCATATATGACTTAGACATGTTAACTTTAGAAAATTGAATTATATGATGAAATCAAATTTAATTCAGACTTTTGACAAAAATTCAAATTCATGTACTACTTGCATGCTAACTAAAATCACAAGGAAATTTTTTAAAAGAGTTGAAAGAAGTTATAAGGTATTAGAATTAATTCACTCTGATGTATGTGATTTACATGGTTGACCTACAATTGATGGTAAAAATTATTTTGTCACTTTTATTGATGATTGCACTAGATTTTGTTATGTTTATTTAATGCGCTCTAAGGATGAAGTTTTAGACAAATTTAAAATATTTAAAGCACAACTAGAACTTCAACATGAAACTTCCATTAAGTGTTTTAGAAGTGATAGGGAAGAAGAATTCTATCATCCTGATTATTTTGAGTTCACTGGTATTGTGCATCAAACAATTGCACCGTATTCCCCACAACAAAATGAAATTGTAAAAAGGAAAAATAGGGTATTATAAGAAATGGTGAATGTCGTGTTATCCTATTCTGGTTTAAAAAAAAGGTTATTGAGGTGAAGTTATGCTAACTGCATGTTATTTTTTAAATAGAATTCCTATTAAACAAAACAAGATAACCCCATTTGAACTCTAGAAGAAAATAAAACTCAATCTCAACTAAATAAAATTTTGGGATTGTAGCAATTGTTAAGGTTTCTAGACCAAAAAGAAAGAAATTGGGAGAAAGAGGAATTGAAAGTGTATTTTTGGGCTATTTCGAAAATAGTAAGACATAAATTCATGATTATTGAATCTAATGACTCATATCCTATTAACACAGTGATTGACTCAAGATATGCAATTTTTCAAGAAAATAGATTTAACTCAATTCCACATCCGAAGGAAATTGTCCGTTCTAGTGTACAAAGTCCAGAAAATAGTGTATCTAATAATGATACTTTGTCATGTTCATAACCTAGAAGAAGTAAAAGAGTTAAAAAAGGGAAAAGTTATGGACTAGACTTCTATATGTTCCTTGTAGAAGGTACAAATGACAAGAACATAAAGTGTGTAAATTGATGAAGTCTTTATATGGGTTAAAACAATCGCCAAAACAATGGCACCAAAAGTTTGATCAAGTTGTGCTTTCTACTTGATACAAAATAAATGAATCTGACAAGTGTATTTATAGTAAATTTCACAATGAAAATGGTGTTATGATTAGTTTATATGTGGATGATATGTTAATATTTGTCACCAATTTAGACGAGGTAGAAAAGACTTAAACTTTCTTATCAAAAAATTTTGATATGAAAGATTTGGGTGAAGCAGATATGAGTTTAGGAATTAAAATCGTAAGAGATGGTGTAATTATTGGTTTAACCCAATCTCACTACATTGAGAAAGTGTTAAAGGAATTTGACCATTTTGATGCAAATTTGTTTCTACCTCATTTGATCAAAATATTAGTTTACAACCACATAAAGGATATCTTGTGGCACAACAAGATTATTCAAAGGTAATCGGATATTTAATGTATGCCATGACTTGTACCAGACATGGCAGTATGTTGTTGGAAGATTAAGTCGGTATATAAGCAATCTAAGTAAAGAATATTGGCTTCTACTGGAGCTTTAGGAAAGTTACAAACTAGTGATATTTCATATGGTTATGATTGTAATAAACTTGCTAAATTTCCAACTTTACCATTTAGTAAAAGTGTTTCTGATTCATATGCGCCTTTTGATTTAGTTCACTCTAATGTTTGGGATCCATCACCGGTTCTAACCAAAGGTGGATCTAGATATTATGTTTCGTTTATTAATGATTACACTCGTTATTGTTGGGTTTATCTTATGAAACATTGGTCTGAATTTGTTGACATTTATTATATGTTTCGTGCCATGGTCAAGACTCTACATAATGTTGTTATAAAGTGCTTTTGCTGTGATTTAAGTGGTGAATATACCTTTAATAATTTATTTGAGCTACTTGTTTATGACAACACCCTCCACCAGACATCTTGTATTGATACTCCTCAACAAAATGGAGTTGCTGAAAGGAAACATTGTCATATTATTGACACTGCTCATTCCCTTTTGTTGTCTGTTTCAGTTCCAGTGAGTTTTGAGGGGAAGCAGTTCTTACTACTGTTTATGTTATTAATAGAACTCCATCGTCTGTCATATCAGGTTTGTCTCCCTTTGAAAAATTGTATGCTTCTATCCCTGATTGTTATTCTCTAAAAGTCTTTGGTTATACTTGTTTTGTTCTTCGTCCACTAGTAAAGCGTAGTAAGTTGTCTTCTCGGTCTGCCATGTGTGTTTTTCTTGGTTATGGAGATGGTCAAAAGGTTTATCGTTGGTATTATCCTCATGCAAGAAAACTATATGTTTCTCGTAATGTTGTTTTTCTTGAGCACATCCCTTTTTTACTCTATTTCCTCTGATTCTCAGATTATTAAGAGTTCATAACTAACCTATTTTGATTTGTTTGGTCCTAATGATAATGTTTCTAGTGATTGTAATGTTGAGAATTGCAGGACAAATACTACTACACCACATGATGACATCTCTCTTGTCCCCCCGGCTGTCCAACCACCTCATGCGATTATTGATCCTCTGTATCTGCCTCCTCGTTACCCCTCTCGTCACTGTAAGTTTACTCAGTTACCTGATTTTATCTATTCCACTTATTTAGCTTTGTTTGCTTCTTTCTTAACCTCTACTCATAATTTTTATGAGCCCTGTTCCTATAAAGAGGCTATTCTTGATCCTCTTTGGCAGCACACTATGGCAGAAGAACTCTCTGTATGCACAAAACAGATACTTGAGAATTAATACCTTTTTCTCCTGGAAAGCATGATATTGGGTCTCGTTTGGTATGCACGATCAAGACTAAGTCTGATGGGTCGGTTGAGCGCTATAAAACACGTCTTGTTTCTAAGGGATTCTCTCAATAGTATGATTTGGATTATGAAGAAACTTTTGCTCATGTAGCCAACATGACCACTATTCGTACTCTTATTGCAATTGCATCTATTTTTCAATTGCATATTTTCCAAATGGATGTCAAAAATATTTTTTTAAATGGTGAGCTTCATGAAGAAGTCCATATGATCCCTCCACAAGGAGTTTCTCATAATCAGAAGGAAGTGTGTAAGTTAAAAAAGGCTCTCTACGATTTTAAACAGGCTCCTCAAGCTTGGTTTGAGAATTTCTCTATTATGATCACTTCTCTTGGTTTGCGCTCTAATGGAGATGATTATGCATTGTTTATAAGGTCTACCACTTATGGTCGCATTATATTTTCTTTGTTTGTTGATGATATGACTATTACATGTGATGATGTTAGTGGAATCAATGAGTTGAAATTGTAGTTAGCCAAGCAGTTTGAGATGAAGGACTTGGGAACTATTCGCTATTTCTTGGGGATTGAAGTTGCCTACTCTCCTAAAGGCTATCTTCTTTCTCAATCCAAGTACATTGCCAACATTCTTGAACATGCTCGTCTTGCTGATAATAGAGCAGCAGATACACCTCTTCAAGTGAATGTGAAATATGCTCCCTCGGATGGTGTTCCTTTACCAGATCCCACTTTGTACCGTACTTTGGTTGGCAGCTTGGTGTATCTTACGATTACCAGTCTTGATATTGCTTATGTTGTTCATATTGTCAGTCAGTTTGTTGTCTCTCCCACTACAGTACATTGGACAGTTGTTCTTCGTATTCTTTGTTATCTTTGAGAAACTCAATTTCAAAGCCTTCTCTTTCCGTCGTCGTCCTCATTGAAGTTATGTGCTTATTTTGATGTTGATTGGGTTGGTGACACCACATATCGTAAGTCCACCACATGATTATGTATCTTTCTTGGAGACTATCTTATTTCTTGGAATAGTAAGAAACAACACATTGTCTCTCGCTCTTCTACAAAAACTGAGTATCGTGCTATGGCATCTGTTAAGACAAAATCCCTAATTAATTTTTTGATGATAATTAAACAAAAGGTTAATTAAGAATTCTAATTATGATTCTAAGTGTTTTGGCATTTAACATGCGTATTTGAGTGTGTTAAAACAAGTTAGGTACCAAGTATTACAAAGCAGATCTCATTAAAATCAAGAAAGCAAAATCAGTAAAATGAAGAACGTTCTTGACATATTTTTGGAAAACGAAGAATGTTCTCCACATTTGCCATAAACAAGAATGATCAGTTTTCTTTGTGAAAGATTGGATCCAGGAAGTTTTATTCATCCCATATCTTCATCAAGAATAAACAAGGATCAATCTGAGTCAGAATTATTCCAGAATTCGAAGGCTCAAAGATGTGCTTCATGAAAAGTATAAAGCAAGATCATTCTTCAAGTAAGGCAAATGCAAGTACAAGTTAACAGGCTGCAAAGTACACTGCTGTTGTACTTTCAATCAAGACCTGCACACTTGACTTAAAGCTAGCAATCATCTCAAAATCTGATAGGATCACAAGTACAAGTCAGCTCATCTCCAACCAATTCGAAGAACGTTCTTGGATCTCAAGAACATTCCTGGTTTCAGCATGAACTCTCCAGTTTTTTGGATGATATTATTCATTCACTTTCTCATGACAGTTGGCCTTATTTCAATGGATAAATGAGTTGTCCTAAGCTCTCTTGAAGCCTATAAATACAGCTTCGAGATGAAGAACAAAATACAACTCAAAGTGCCAAGCAAAGCATCAATCATTCAATCATACTCGAGCTTGTCAAAATCATTCTCAAGTTGCAGTTCCATTCTTTGTGTTGTTTTAGAATCAGTGATAACTGGGTTCTAAACTATAGAATCTATTTCTCAAACAAGAGTTGAGCAATACCCAGATTCTAACATTCTCAAAATCATTACTTTGTAACTCAAGGCTATATTGTTAACATAGCTTGAGTAGTGTGTAAAAATCCTTTTATGATTTAAAAGGTAGTTTGTAAAATCCTTTCTGAAATAGTGTAAGATAAACCTGTGGAAATCTTTTTTAGGTAGAAAGGTAGAAATTGTGTAAAAGATCAAAACTGATATGTGAAAAACTGTGTGAAAACCAAGAACGATCTTGCTTTGAGCACTAAGTGGAAAATCTCACATTTGTGAGGACTGGATGTAACCCGTGTTTGGGTGAACCAGGATATATGCTTGTGTGATCTCTCTATCTCTATCTCTATTTATTATCTGTTTTACAATTAGCTTTTATATTGATAAAATTGATATTGTTGTTTTTCCACTAACCATGAACGTTCTTCGTTTATAACCAAGATCAATCTTGAGTTAAACTTTTTAGTTTTTAAACAGGAATTTTTAAAAGGGGTAATTATAATTCAAACCCCCTTCCTTATAATTGATAATGTTACTTCAGCATCCACTACTGCTGAAATAATTTGGTTGTGTTGGCTTCTATCTGATATGTGTATCTCTCTTTCTAAGCCAACTCCGATGCACTGCGATAACAAAAGTGCTATTCAAGTTGCTCACAACTCGGTCTTTCATGAATGCACCAAGCACATTGAGATTAATTGTCATCTTACTCATCATCATCTTCAGCATGGAACCATTACTCTACCGTTTGTCTCCTCACTTACAGATTGTTGATTTATTCACAAATTAAACGTTTTCGCTTTTTGGTTGACAAACTCTCGATGTTCCATGTTAATGCATCGTGAGTTTGAGAGGAGATATTTGATAATATTATTATATATTAGTATTAAGGGTATTTTATACTTTTTTATTCTCTTGTATATATACTTATTGTAACCCTATTACACTAAGCTTTTTGTTCATTTGGTTTATGAAATTCTAGTGGATTCTTTGTCTTCCTCCTCTCTTCATCTTCCTCCCTTCATTGTTTATCATTGTTATCAATGTTAACTTCAAACCACATTTTTTTTAAATCACATCTTAATATCTTATTTTCCATATTCATTAAATTATGTCTACATTATTATTATTATTATTATTATTATTATTTTAAACTATATTTTAAATAAAATTTATTATAAATTATCATAAATTAATTAGGAAACCCTAAAAATTGGGATTTAGTCTTCTTCTTTATTCATTAGTAGCTAGGGATGGCAATGAGTAGGGTTTGGGTAGGGTACTATAGTACTTGTCCCCATACCTGCAATTTAAAAAAATACTTATACTGATGTCTGTACCCTCTTGGGTATCAACTTTAATACACGTACCCTTACCCTTTGGGTACCTAAGTGCCCGTATTCATGCTCATTACCCACGCTTTAACTAAAATAGATAGATAAATAAATGATATTGTTGTGATTAAATTTAAAAATTATCCAAATATCTTAAATCCAATCATAAAGTATTATAAACCAAAATATTTTCTAACTCGAAACATTTCAAATGAACACACATTATGATACACATTCAAATATCCATAATAATACTTTATGAATTTGCAAGTCCTGCGGCGGTATTATTCCAGATCTGTAAAATATATTGATAGGAAGTTGCAAGTATAATTATAAAGTCACGATGAATAAGACATAAATCTTAGTTATAAAGTCACAATTATTTACCTATTCATCAGAATCAAATTCTTAAAAAATTTGCAAGTTTATCTTTCGATTATAAATATTGTAGTGGTCTAATGATATCAATAGATGTTAAAACATAATAGAAAACAGATAATTAAACTAAACGCTAATATAATATAATAAATAAATAATATATTTATATAAGTGCAGATGCGGTGCGGGGTGGGTACTATAGTACCCGAACCCGCACCCATACCCACTTAATTTTACGGGTAATTATCCATCTCCGTGCCCATATCCATTATGCGGGTTTTTACCCTACCTGTTGTGGGTTTTGTTTTGCGGATACCCACTAAGTCTGTATCTAATTGTCATCCATATTAGTAGCCACACCATCGTTCTCCCTTAATACATCATCGTCATGTTTTCATTTTATCATTTTCACTCTAAATATAAACCAAAACATGAAAATCCACATCCTGATATGCTGCTCATACAAAGGGGTAGTTTGTATCCTTACGATTGTGTTTTTGGATTTTGATATAGTTTCGCAAGAATTTTAAATTTTTATTTTTAATAATATTTTAGAGTGTTGTGAATGATAAGTGATTGATTTATGGTGTCAAATTAATCATGTGATGTCTTTGCATTCCATTTTTGCTTAAAAAAAAAATAGAAAGCCTCATAAAAGTCAAAATAAAACATCATTTGACATTTAATTATAATTACAACATTTTACATCTCAAAAAAAAAAAAAAAGTAAAATGTAAATAAATTTATTATTATTAACATTAAAAGGATCTATGTTTTTTTTTATAACATCTTTCCTTAGAATTCATTTTAAGCCTAAAAATTTATTGGGTCAATCCTCTTTGTAGCATTCTAGAATTGGGATTTGGGACCCTACTATTTATACTTGTACAATGTATATAAACTTAATATTGTTCTTATGTCTGTTAAGGTTAACGCCTAAGTATTTTAAAGTTCTAAATAATAAAATGTCATATTTGATATGTGTAGTTGTGTTTAACTTTACCCACTTAGTACTATTTGCATTGGTTACATTTTGAAGATTCTAATTTAACTTTAGTTCAGAAGATAAATCACATGTTTGAGGCATCTCTCCCATACTCTAATGGACCAAAGGAACACATGAGAAGCTATATATGCTTTTTGACATTTGTATTCCATAAAGAGAAAAGAAGATAAAGAGTACAATTTATGCTACTTCAATATTTTTTGACAACTTTCTTCTAGTATTATTATTTTGACAAATGAATGTTTCAAGGAATGTTACTTTATTTCTACTTGACATGTTTCAACTTGGTAGCCTTTCAAGATAGGTTCAAGATGTCATTGATTCCAAATCTAAAGAATGTGCACTTGACACATTGTCCTGTTTCTCATGTTTTTGAAATGGAAGCTTTGATAATTTTTTGTAAGCCTTTAAAGTTCTACCATAGTGCTTGGTTGCACTTACTATGTTCCCTAGTTTTGGTTGTTGTGTATTTGTCATCTTGGGATTTGATTTGCCACCAATTTGGTTCCCTATTGAATTATGCTCACAAAGAGCTATTAATGTTATGATTGAGTTGGTCATTTTATTGTTGTCTCTGTTTTTATTTTGGTGCTTAGATTTTTTGCTTTATTTACGGGGTAATGACTTTGATTGGAGTATTTTTTTGTGTCTTCTTATTCTTTTTCATGAACGAGGTTGCATTTTATTCCATTTTTGTTATGGCAAGAAGAGACCATATCATACTTCATCATCAATTAAGTTCCTTCCAATTACTTATTGTGCTATCTACTCTCTAATATATATTTTTTGATTGTTACTTCTTCTCTTGTTTTATTTTCTGTTACTATTAACAAAAACTGATATAATATTGTGTTGCCTCCCTTTAAGATTTTTAATTTAAGGTTGTCATTTACTTGCTAATAATGCTTGACAATTTTTAAAGTGGATAACTGTTGAAAAATTACTATATATTTGCTATTCACTATGAGCCTAAAGTGGTAGGGGAGCATTTTTTTTTTTAAAAAGAAAGAAAAAAATTGATATTTATTGTATTGAAATTGGTAACTTATGGCATATGAATTGGTAATTTATTGTATTGATTGATATTGATATTGATAATAGATAATGGATTTTGGGGCAGATTCAGATTGGTCAGGAGAGTGGGGAAAAGCTACTTAGAAAGTGAATAGGGAACTCTCTAGCTACTTAGAAAGTGAATAGCGAACTCTCTAGGAAAATGTACACATCAGCTTTTTAGATGAGGTGACAAATGTTGGCTTACGTGGAGAAAATAGTATGAGGTGGCAGGAGTCTCTTTTAATTATATATAATAGATTTGCTATTCACTATGAGCCTAAAGTGGCATGGGAGCATTTTTTTTTTTAAAAAAAAAAAGAAAGAAAAAAATTAGCCACGGTTTATTTATGACTAAGTTATGATTTCCATTTTTACAATGATTAGACACTGTTTAGGCATGGCAAAATAAATATTGACTGTTGCAAACTGGTTGTTACCACACTTTATTTGACCATGGCTAATATTAAAATTAACTGTGGCTAAATTTTAACGACACATCGCTAGCTCACGCGCAGACACGCACGCACAGACACGTGGTTAATTTTTTTTCTACGGTGTTTTGACAATTTAGCCACGGTTTTGACCGTGACTAAACGCCGGTTTTTTTAGTAGTGCCTTATCAATTCTAAAAACCATACATATATATTTAATTTTATTTTTGAAAATGGCAAAATATATTAATAAGAATGATACACACGAGTTTGTATCAAAAGAAAGGAATGGTACTCATGGGTGCTTAATTTGTCCCTCTTATTTGACTATCATAGATGTAACTTTCAAAAATAAATACTATCATAGACAATTATCAAAAAAAATATAAAGTATATATCATAAATGTAATATATTCAGCAGGGTCAAAGTGTCTTTCCAAGAACTTGAAGTGACCATATACTCATATTTATTATGTAACTTTTTTCTTGAGTAACATGTGAATAGTTGAATTTATCTCTCAATTGCATTCAATGAGGCATTGCAAGCTGCTGGAATAGAAACACCTTTATAAGCTTTGCATACATAGTATGTAAAATTGGCATAGTCCTGAATCAATACATAAAGAAATTTGGTAAATATATATTCAATAATCTAGAAAATAGAAAATTGTGTGTGTGAGTGAGAAAAAGAAGGAAAAAAAGACAAACTTTTTCAATAGGTTGATTGTTCACCACCACCCATGGCACAAAAGAATGAGGTGGGAAAAGTTTTGCTGTTTCATTAATATATGTTTGTCCAAGCTGCATACAAATTCAAATTTAATGTTAAGGGCATTTAAATAATTGAAGACTTGGAAAGTATACAACATCTAATATTTTTTACTAATAATTTTGTTTATTTAAACTATTTTTACATTTTTAATTTATCTTTTCTTACGCAATCAAATAAGATGGTTTTTTAAACATTTTTCTTTTTTTTAAAAAAAAAATTTAGAGACAAAATCCGCACACTAAATATCGAGTAGCGAGATATTATGTGTTTATATTCACGTTTCAATATATTAAATATTTTTATAATTTTTTTTTACCATTTAAGTTGAATTTATGAGATACCTTTTTAAATATTTATATATAAAACAGATAACAAGTTTTGGTGTAGTCATTTTTTTCTCAAATTCTACTAGTCATTTAAATTATTTAAACTTACAATTTAAAACTTCTATACAATTACTTTTATAAATAAAAAAATTAGACAAGCATGTTAGTGAACATGAGGGAAACCTAGAGGATATTGGGCTAGAGCAACACCATAAGAAGTCTTAACGTCGTATTTATTGGAAAAAAATCAAAGTTTCACATTGAAAAGAGACAGAGTTCTATAAAAAAAATTAAAGAGACATCTCTTATCTTATAAGTCAATTTTGTGAAAATGAATTAGATTTAATATAAAAAAAATAAGAGCATTTTCACCCAAAACTGAGACATTAGATATATAGGCCCCTTCATTTATATGATGCACATCCTAACAATCTTTCTTTCAAGCATAAATTTTTTCATCAACAAACACTTGCACCATCGTTGGCACGCACATCAACATAACATATCGCTTGACCACCCTATAATCCAGAAGACCTTCGCTACAAGGAACTGATCACCTTAGTCAAAACATTGACTCTGATACCACTGTTGTGTTGGAGTTGATTGAAATAATCCATGCTAAAATTGTCACATTTGCTTAGTATTGTAAAGGAAGAGGGAGGCTATTGATATATATGGCTAACACTTTAAGCTTGTATCAGATTTTTTTTTCTTCTCTTATACTCTTTGATGCAACTGGATTTGCATCTTATTTTCTTTATTTTGTGCATGCATTTTTAGTTCAATTGATTAAAACTTTCTTTAGTTTGGTTTAGTTTTTATATCAATCGAGTTATTACATTTGGTATTTCTTGTTTTGTTGGAATGTAGCACTTTAGTGTTGAAAATGGGCTTGAATGATGTGGTTTAAAGAAGGAGACATTTTGAAAGCAATTTGAATGCAAGAACGAAGACAGAAAGAACCAAGCGCAAAGTGGATACACATCCACATTTCTCGTTTTGTTATTTTGTTGTCTGGGAAGAAACATGGTCGTGTTTCATGACAAGATTATTGTTTTCACATTTTATTATGAAATACAGCTATGACAACTGACAAACCTATGTTTCGTAAGATGAAGCTCATTTTCTAATTTTTTTAGTTCTATTTTAATTGAACTTGGACCTCATTGTTACCTAAGTATAAATAGGACTTAAAAAAGAAGGTTCCAGGGTTCTGAAATTCATACTTTGGGTGGTGCATTTGAGGTTAGGATCAAGCTCTTCTTTCTTACTCCTCTAATTTCCCGATTTGAATGTTCTTAATTTATTTCATGTATTATTTTTCTACAATATTTGAGTAGATTTCTTATTTTTAGAATTGGACATAGCCTTTGATACATTGATGATGATGATGATGACGACGACGGAAGATTAATTGTTCTTTTCCTTTTGTTAATTATTGAATTAATTTTGATTTAATTTATGTTGAGCATTCATGTTATGTAAATTTGTTGGATCTCTTATTTGCATAATCATATGTGTTAGGGGAAGGACCGGGAGGTGAACCTTAGTATTGGAACTGTTGGAATTGAACTCAAGACTAAAATCATGAGAATAAGTTTGGTCTTCTGAGGAATCAATTAATTATTATAAAATATAAAGGGTGCAATCTAAATTCAATTAGCATGACAGGAGGAGTTGGTTTAACTAGGCATAGTTCTTGTATCTTGAGAGGGAGCACTAACTATATTAGGATAATTCACTTTTAAAAGAGATTCAATATTAATAAAAGAAAAATCGATCTAGATTCATTAATTATCATTGACAACCCCAATCTTGAAATTTTCTAGATATAAAAATCGTCTTTGGTTACTTGTGTTTTATTTCGTTGTTACAACTCTATATTTATCAAAATATTTATTCTCATTTAATTTAATTAAATTATAATTAATTGATACTCTTAGACACAATCCTGGTGGATTCAATATTTCTACTACTTGACGAAAATCGTAGATTTCTCACACCACTCTTATGTTAGAGTATTGTGATATTTAGTTTAGATATATGCTTTGGAGGGTGTGAGTGTACTGAGGGGCATTGGGTGTTTGAGAGAAATCTATATGTTGTAACAATTTTCATATACTATTATCATTTGGTTGTCATTAGGCAATTGTCGTGTTTTTTGCTCCGATTTTGGAGTTTCTGCGTTAAATTCTTGAGTTTTGATTGTTCTTCTTAATTTTCCTCTGTTTGTTTTTCCCAACATATTGGGTCATGATAGGAACCGAGAGGATTATCACATTGAGGTAGAATAACCAAACAAGTGGCTTGGATATCATATCTTTACAAAAAAAACTTTAAAATATTAAGTATTTAAGTCATCTCACTTATATAGTGTTCAACGTATATTTTTTTCATTTATTGTGAGACTTCTAACTCGCATATTAGACACCAACCCTAGTATACATGTAATACTAACATAATATTGACTAGTACTTTTTCATCCAATTGACTAGGACACGAAGCATGAATGATCGATAGATTTTAGAAGTAATAGTTCATGACACTCCTCATTTTTATGATTAAGACAATGACCTTATTGATATCGATTCAATCAAAATACATATTTGTTTTCTTTTATTTTAATCAAACCATTATCATTTAAATCACTATCTCAATCATAAAAATAAAGATAAAAATTAACGTCTACTTCTAAAGACGACATCTATAGTCATTGGAGTTTTAAACATTTTTCAAATACTATGATGTATATTAGAATTTCCATATATCACTTCACTTGGGCAATGATTTGGACTAAACACAAAAATCCATAGAATAAGAACACTTTTTCCATTTCCAATGCTATATATCATTTAATATAACCTTGTGGAGTAATAGAAATGTAAAATATTACCTTTGTTCCATTTCCACTATTGAAGCAGTTCGTAAAAGGAACCATAGGCAAACCTAGTTGGTTGAAACAATTCTTCCACATCTTGTTTTTTCCATCAATTGCCAGAAACTCAAAGCAGAATATCAAACCATAATGTATATTCTGCATCACAATTTAGATATCTAAGATTCAATTTAATTATAGGAAACTCATTTCAGATGTATGGTTTCTTGGTTCCCTTTATACTTACCACATTAGGCCAAATATTGAGGGCACATGATTCCAAAGAATTTAGCTCACATTCATCTGGCCCATTCTGCCAAGTTGTGTGTGTCAAGAGACAAATATAAATTAAAATTTGAAAATATTATTATTGTTGGTATTTATTATTATTATTGAAGCTTTGGAAATTATTATAAAATTGAAATTGATGAAGAGAATGAAAAAAACAATCATCAAAATGAGTCATCAAAATAATCATTATGTTCAGAAATGAGGTTTGACTACAACAAAATGTTGATTGACCACATAATTTAACAGACAAGATTGTATCTAATTGAAGTGAACACATCATAAGAAAAGCAAAAAAATAATATGCATATGAACAGTTCATAAAAAAAAAATTGTTCTGTTGCTTTTTAACTATATTTTTTTTTTAAAGATCAATGCAATATTAATAACTATTTATCGTAAAAAGAAAAATAAATAGAATGATATAATAAAGAAATTGAGTAGAAAATACAAAATAAATTTACCAATTATGTGATTGAGTCATAGTTCAACTGACAAATGTCGATATTTTCGGGTTTGAACTCGAGAACTCATAGTTGTATGAGTTAATTATCCCTAGTATTCAACACTACTCAAAAGAACCAAATTGATCATATTAATCAAAATCAATTTTTCCATTCAAAGAAAAATCAATCATATTAATTACTGAATATTTTATAAACCTTTACAAAAATAATTCCTAATATATCAAAGAAAATATAGGGAAAAAAATTGAAACCTGACATGATATGGAATTGTTGGTTTTGTTGAGATGAGAATTGGCCCAAGGGACTAGTTGGAGATTAACAATGTTAATGAGCTCATTGTTGAATATTTCCTCCAAATTCTTAACAATGAAAATTGCACAAGATTGGCATAGACTTTCATAGTATACTGATAGATTAACTTTCTGATAATCAATTGGTGGAAGTGGAACCTTAGCATTATCAATTTGTGATGTAGAAGAATAAGATGAACCCTCAAATTCATAGGTGAAAAATAAAAGGACTAATGATACTATAATAGTGATAGGTAGTTTTGGAGAAACCATTTCTTTTTTAATCCTTCTAAAGTAGAGAGACTTTGTAATGTGAAGTGTGAATATTTTTTGGAAGCTAAGTCTCTTATATACAAGTAATTATTTTTTGGCTTAGGAGAAGAAAAGGGAAAAGAAAATAAAGAGATGAGAAGGTGAGGGATGAAGGAGAACTTATGTGGCTTCTCTAAGGCAATTTTTTTGTATATAATAAAAAACTTAGATTAGGAAGGCACGCCTCTTACAAGGTCACATAAAATCATCGATTATATGTAGGGATGGCAATATAACCCGCACCCGCGGGTACCCACCCAAACCCGCTTGATTTGGGCGGGGAAAATCCGCTTTGATTGGGTGCAGGTGCGGGTGCCGATTTTACCCGCACCCGGACCCGCCCCGCAAGTAATATTAATGTAATTTTTAAATTTTATATA
Organism: Cicer chorassanicum; assembly: GCA_037974735.1. Taxonomy (NCBI): domain Eukaryota; kingdom Viridiplantae; phylum Streptophyta; class Magnoliopsida; order Fabales; family Fabaceae; genus Cicer; species Cicer chorassanicum. The sequence goes on from JBBPBP010009779.1 coordinate 70,773,926, forward strand.
CATATACATATTGAATATACTAAATATTTTTTAAAATATTAAAAATTATAATTTTATCTCTATAGAAAATATTTTTTTATTTTATAATTGTCTAATAACAATTATTTTATTATATTAATTATAATATATATGATTTTTTTAATTTATAATTATATATATATATATATATATGAATGGGTGCGGGCGTGCGGGTTTTCCCCGACCCGCCGTGTGTCATATAGGTGATAAGTATTTAAGTATTTGAGATATCCTCTCTTAAAACCTAATATTCACATAGAAGAATCAAACCATTTAAATACTCTACCAAACATCTTCCACTCCAATATTACTGATGTTCCTACCATATTACTTCCTCTGAGAGTCAACGTCCCGACGATTGACCCTCCATCAAATATTATTCAATCTTTTAGATGAACCCTTCCATAAGTAGTGCTTTTCCAAGACAACAATAACTAGATTTGATACCAATTGATAAGTATTTAAGGACTTGGAGAATTCATCCTTAAAAACTAGCTATTAGGGGGAAGAATCAAACCACTCACTATGTAACATTCCAAATTTGAATCCAAACAGTAATTAAAAATATTAATTTTAATAAAGTCACAACGATTTTTTTTAAAAAAAAAAATATTTGTTTCATAGTGATTTATTTTTGGTAAATATAATATTAACTTAATAGTCACTTAAAATATAAAAGGAATGCTCAAGGTACTACACTTTTTAAATTGATTGGTTTTAAAAATGTTAATTTATTAATTAATAAAAAAATATACTTCACCAAACATCTAATGCCACTCGATTTTGGACACCTTATAATATCCAAATCCTTATCAATAGCATTTCTGTTTTGTATCTGTAGCCAAATCAATTTTTAAATGGACAAAATTTAAACGTATTTCTTTAAATATTTTTCGTATAATTCTTAATTTAATCAATCAAAATTTTATTAAATTTATAATTTTATTAAAATTTATTATAATCATAAAAAATATATTTTATATCAAAATTTTATTAAATTTATAATTTTATTAAAATTTATTATAATCATAAAAAAATATATTTTATATTAAAAATCATACAAAAAAACACTTAAAAAATGCACATAAATTTTTCTTTTAGAAACTTGCTCAGTAGTTTGCAAATAATACCAAATAGCCTATCTCTTATTGTTTTTGTTTGCAAGTAAAAAATGAGGGCACAAAGGGAAAGAAGCTACAATATAATCTTTTCAGTTTTCAGCTATGATCATTTATTATTCACTCTTGCTAATGACCCTTTTTTGGTATTGCCGTGTTAAAATTGCTTTGTATTAAGTTTTAATCAACATGATATTCATGTCCATTGTTGTCTATATATCCTTTTATATCATCCACATTTACATTTTTCTCCCTTCTCTCATCTCACCAATCACATGGTGTGGATATATATACCTTTTGTCCTTTACCATTTTTTACTTCTAATTTCCTTTTCTACATATCCAACTAAAAATATATAAGAATTTATCAAATTCAATATATCAATCATATTCTTCGTTTATCTTATTCCTAATCGACGTAGACTAACCACTTACACATATTTAAAATTTCGGAGATTTGATTAAAAACTTTTTAACTTAGTAGTTTGATTACAAATTATTGACAAGTTTAGAGATCTAATAATAAACTTGTTTAATTCAAAAACCTATTTTAAAATTTTCAAGTATTTCAATGAATCCTAAATTAGTTATTTAAGTCAAAAACGTATTTGAAAATTTAAACTTATTTAAAAATTCTCAAACAGTCGAACAACCTCAAATGCGTAATTGAAGGAATAACTCTTCAAGTTTTATTATGATCATTTTCACTTTCTACATTCTAAGGCAATTCATGCACATATATGACTTATTGATTGTGACAAAGTGAGAATTCTATTACAGCCACATGAAACACACCAAAAATGCATTCCAACTTCATTTTCATAGAGATTTACTCCTTAATTTTGTGACTAGTTGTAAGTGAAGTCGAATTTCTTGCTTCATCTACATAGCAAACACGATGAAATGAGTCGATTTTCACATCTGAGTCGTAATAAGTTCTTGTTGAAAGTGATTTACAAGCATTTGGTTTCAAATGTCCCTTGTAAGCCTTGCAAATATATGTCACAAAATTTTGGTAGTCCTACAACCACAAGAAAAGGTAAAAGTGATTAAGGAACTAATATACAAATAAAATATGTTTTATGGACACCCATTTTTTCGAATATCTAGTTGATCACGTGCAAAAATATAGTTAATTCAGTTGAGTAAATGGTAATTTAGATTACGTTGAAAATTGTGATTTACCATGTAGTTGAATTAACTACATTGTTTGCCGTAATTTAAATTAACCATTTACTCAACTGAATTAACTAAATTTTTGTATGTAACTAAACAAGTGTACAAAGAGTAAGTGTCCATATATCATTATTGAATTTTTAACATCAATCACAAACCTCTTGAAGTGCATGGTTATTGACAACCACCCATGGAACAAATATATGAGGAGGATTAAGTGTATCAGTTTCCTTAGCATACTTTTGTTCAAGCTGTTGGTTACACATAAATATTATTGTTAGTCTTGAATGAATGATGTACTTGTTGCAATTAAATAATCAATATTATTGGATGAAAATCGGATAATAATTCATTTCCAACTTCATCCAATAATAGCTCAATAGTATATACAATTGGTTTGACTAGAGAGAAATGCAAGAGGGGAAGATTGATATATACTTGAGATCTTTATCCAATGTAGAGTTGCAAAATTTGGCTCAACCCAATGGACTTATATTATAGGTTGACTTGGATTCCACAAGCCTAAAAATTGTGAGTTGTTTTTGCTCTTTTAAATTCTCAAAATTCCTAATTTTTGGTTTAGATTGATCATTAATTCAGACGTGTGTATTTGAGAACATAGAAACAGAAAGAATATTGTTCCAAAAAATCGGATCATTTTGTTATGATCTGATAATTCGATTAACCTGGTTTTTGTTTTCAGTTTGGCTTGTTTGATATGGCAGATTTATTTGACACCACATTTTTATTATGAAACACAGATACCGATACATACACCAAATACGACATTGACACATTGATACAAATACTAATTTGAAAAAATGAATCAATTGACTATAATAAATGTATTGGTGTTGTGTTAACATAGGATACCATCACGTGTCACCCACTAAGTTATGTTTTATAAGTGTGGTGTTGTAAAACCTTTTTAACCATAGCAACTTCATGATTTTGTGACTCTAGTGAATTAATTTTATAAAAGATAGCTGAAAATAAAATTAATGCATATATATATATATATATATATATATATATATATATATATATATATATATATATATATATATATATATATATATATATATATATATATATATTAGAATTAAAATAAGAAAAGGAAAAGAAAAATAAAAGAACTAACAAAATTTCCTTTGCCACTTTTGTAGCAATCAATTGGTGATATCGTTTTGAAGCAATTAGACCATTCATTATACCGAGCTTGCAAGGTGAGACGTTCTATGCATTCTATAAATCTGAAATGTTTTGCCTGCATCATATCATCATAATAATATATTAGTCAATGCCCATCATTATAAATTTTGAAATATTGTTTTTAATCTAATAAAAAAAATTACACTTTTTAATTTTTACATAATTATTTTATAAGTTGTTTTTAGTACTAGCTGGAACAAAATATTCTTTAAATTTTTGAATATTTTTTACAAGTATGTTTAGAACATTATTTAATATTGATCCACACAAATTTAGAATTTTATTAACTAGATATGAATTAATTAAGAATTTTTTAAATGTCATATACTTAATATAAAATAACAAAAATATAGACTTTAAAATCAAATTTTGAACTTATTTTTTGTGGAAGAATTTTTTATATTGTTGTAAACATGTATGCAAAAGAATCATTCAAAATTATCATGTACACATTTAGTCTTTGTTGGAACTAAAAACTTATTTAACCTATTAGAAAGTAAAGATAAGAATTAGATACAATATTAGTCACACGGTAGTTAAATAAATTATTTAGTTAGATTAGTTAGTTGTTAGTTAGATTAATTAATCTTTTAGACTAATTAATTGTTATTATTGGTTGTATAAATTAGGGGTGTACAATACCAGATTTGTACCGCGTGAATCCGTCTTAGCCTATATCCAATGGGATGGGTCTGGCCCGGTCCCAAAATAAAATAAGAACAAAAATATAAGAACGAGACAAGAACAATGTAGAAAAAGCACCGGTTACCCGTTCCATTCCAAATTACTTTAAAGATAAAATAATTATTTTTATTATTATTTTATGTTATCATTGATTCACTCTCTCTAAAAAAAATTATCAATGAATCACTAACTTAATGTGATGGAAGTGAATCTTCTTGCGGATTATTAGGCAGAAGCCAAAAAAAGAAATTACAATTTTGTACTTTGATTTGAACAAGATATTTGTTCAGTTTCTCACCAACACCACAAAAATAATTTGTGTTAAAAAAATCATTTCTTTTTAGTTTAATTGACATTCTAATTTATGTCGATAAACAAAATTTCATTACTTTTAACTTAAATGCATTTTAGCTTCTGTCCTTAAAAAAAATGGATAGTAAAATAAATATACTTATTTTTAGTCTAATTAGCATTTTAGTTTCTATCCATAAAAATGATGGATCCTAGGCAAATTTTCTTCTTTCTAATCTCATTGGCATTTTCATATTCATTTGTAGTCGATGTGTTTTCGACATTATTTTTTTATATGCTCCAAGTTAAAAGTGTAATCAAACACATTTTAGCTTGTGAAGATATACTAGATATAATATTAGTCTCAATAGTTAGCTGTTAGTTAAATTAGTTAGTTAGTTAAACTAATTAGTTGTTCTTATTGTCTATATAAATTTTATTGTAATTTTTTATTTAACAACAATTATCTCATTATTTAATATACAATTTTTTTACTTTTCGTTTGTCTATAATTTTTATCTAGAATTGTAATAATAAGTTTCCCTTTCTCACTACAAGGAACCTTTTTAATTTTATAATAACAGCATCTACTTGGCTTAAAATATTCTACTTCAATTATAGCCATAAAACATCAATGATCTAGCAACATAATAATGGAAAACTTAGCTGGCAAAACCATTAAGAAATCCACATTAATATGTTGTATAATCAAATATATTTTTATAAGCTATTAATCATATATTTGCTTTGTAGAATAAGCAAAAGTACTGAAGAAATTGTTTAATAGAAATTGTACCACATCAGGGTATATTGCAATGGTGCAGGCCTCTATCGTGTTTAGGAAGCATTCATCTTTTCCATGCTGCAATTATTTTAAAGACGTGTGAAAAAATGATGAGAGCAAAAAACAATTATATAAAACAAAACAAATTATGAACATAACAATTTTTTGTGATAATTATAAGTATAACATATGTTCCATAGTTCTAAAATTGATTAGTGTGAGAAACAATTATATTATAAGTGATTATTTTTCACCCTATATTTCTATAAAATCACACATTTACACATTTGCTTGGAGTATATTTTTAGATGATATTCATAATTAAGCAGGTTGTTGAACTGAAATGATTAGTGAATTTCATGTAAAAAAAAAATTATTGTGAGATTCTAAGTTTAAATTTTTACTTAAAATCTTTTACTAAATTTATTTATTTTTTAACTAAACTCTAAATTATCAACGTCCTTTTATTTCCTTGGAAAATCGTAGGGTTAAAGACAAAAAGTAATTATATTTATAATTTGTCTAATAGTGTATTTTTGAACTGACGTAAAATTTATGTTTCTTCATTAGGTACATGTGAAATCACATTGAAAGTGAAAAAAGCTCCTTCAATTGATTAAAGAACTACTTTTATTTATCATATTTCTAGAAAAAACGATACCTGTATTTTGAAGTATACGTTCAAACAAAAAAAAAATGTTTCTATTCAAACGTATATTTTCAGATGAAAAGAAATATATTTTAATTAATAAATATACTTCTAATGTGTATGTGGAGTGGGAAATAAGATCCGGTTATCATTAAGCCCAATTGATAAAGCCCATTTGATGAAATGGGCCTGAACTCAATTTGTTGAAACGAAGCACCCAAAAATATAAGAACTGTAAAAATATGAAAAATAAAAAAATGAAAACTTTTTATCTTAACCTTAATTGAGCATTAATCGATTTGGTTGGTTGCTGGAAAAGTTGGGTAGGTAATGAATCAACTGGTCAACCTAGAGGCAGGAATTTATTATTTTCACAGTAACTATAATTATATTTGTCTCATCCATGAAAATGACCCATAACTTTTAACCGTTACAACTTTACTGTTTTAAGATCAAAAATATCAAACCTTGCTATGAACAAGAAAATTCACATCACCCAAAAAAGATATTCTCACCAATTCGAGACTTGAAATTTACATAATAAAAAAACTCTCTTATTTAAACTTCGTCGACAAGGTGAAATTTTTATTAAATTGGTTTCATTAAAGTGATAAATGTCACGTTAAGTGACATTATTACTACACCATATCATACTAAGTATTTAGGCCTCATCTAAATTTAATTTTTCACTTTTCTATAATTTCATGATCCAAATTAATAATTTATTTATAGTAGAAATTCAACTTCGTCGACATTATATGCAATAATTGATTAGTATATTTACATTTTTATAATTTTCTATGAATAATTAATTTATCAATTCAATCACTGGATTTAAATTTTTTATTAAAATAAAATTTTATCACAGTTTAATTTTTAAGTGTAATATATTAATAAAAATATAATAAAATATTTATTATTAGATTGCATAGACATTAAAATATTTTAATTATATAAAATTTGGTAAACATAATACTATAAAATTTAATCGCATCCTTATTATCATAAATAAAAAATTTAAATATATAATTGATTCCTGCTAATTTTATTCTTATAAAATCACAGATCTTCAATTTTATTACCTGATGTCAATCTTTTTCTTTTAAAAACAATGATGTGGCAAACTGAAGTTAAATGTGTCTAATTTTTATTATACGGTATGTCGGTTCATTTATTTTAATTATTAATAAAATTGAAAAAATGGGTGGAGTGTTGGGTCTTCATCTCTTCATCTCCTTGTCTCACATCCAAATAACAAATATGAACACTTGAAATTCTAGATAAATAAGAGGCAGGATACTTTGTCAAAATATTGTATTATTTTCTAAAATATATATTCATTTTATTTTAATTAGAGATTCTTAAAAATAATAATTATCATGTAAAAAAGATAAAATATTATTTAACAATTATTCATTTTCTAAAATGATAAAACAGTATTTTAATATTTTTATTGAGTCTAAAAAAGTAAATAACTATTCACTTTGAAAATCTCTTTTTTAAACTTTTTATTTTTTATTAATAATATAAAATTAACATAAATTTTAAAAAATATAAATATAAATATTTTCAATAATTTAATTTATCCTAAAATTATAAGCTGCAATATGTTTTGTCTATTCTTGTATTGTCGTCTCTCCCCTGCACAATTTTTGGTTCCTATCATCTGCATGTACTAATTGTAGTTACTTTTCATTTTTCCAAATCTTTTTCTTCCCTTTCACGAGTTGATATTAATCATTATTTACTCCTCCATAGATAAAATATGGACAACAATAATAATTGAAAAATTAATATATTTAAATTTATTTTTTAATTAAATAAATTAATTTTTTAACTACTATTTTTATTTATATTTTATTTTAAATTAATGTATTTAAATTTATTTTTTTAATTAAATATATTAAATTTTCAACTATCATTTTTATTCAAAAATATAATGTTTGGCTACATCTTCGCAACATTCCAACCTGCTTTGTCTTCTATTCCCTGTAAAATACTGTATAAATATTCCCAGTCACATGTCTAAGTTTTTGTGATTTAACTTTACTGAATTTAGGGTCCTGTCTTTATCACATTTCCATCAATTGAGAACTCCAAACCAAACCCTTATTTGAAAAAATGGCTCCTCCTCGAAAATTGTTAAAGGGTAAATAAATATAATGAATTTACATTTAGTATGGGACAGGACAATATGTGACCAAACAAATAGACTTTTCAAGAATGAATACAAATACAAAATGGTTTATTTTTCAGCAAGAATAAAAAAGATTCGAGTCTTAAGAAAGTTTATTTAAAAAAAATGTTAAATTAATCATCTTGTCTCAGATTTTTGAACATAAAACTTTACAATTATGTAAGTAAATTATGATGGTTTTTGTTATTAAAAAAAATAAATAAATAAAACATTCGAATCTAACTCCAATATTTGATCTAGTGGTAAAAATGCATGTATTGTACAAATTCTTTTATAAGTGTTTACTAAATTCTATAGTATTCTCTATTTTAGATTGAAGTATCATTTACTCACCCTAAATTTTCGTTTTAAAAAAAAATTCAACTATTTTTATATATTAAAATGAGATAATCGGTGGATAAAATATTTTCAAATACATTGATTTATCCATCAGATGGAGTCGAATAGAATAAAATAAATGGAATGAAACTTGAATTGTAACAACAAAAAATATGTTAATAATTGAAAGAAAGAAAAAATTGAGTCAAAAAAATATACAATGAAAAAGAGAAAGAGATATTTTAAACTTAACTAGGCAGGCTAACTCATCTTATCACTAACTCTATTTTAGCAACTTAAGTAGGACAGTCAACTTAAATAGTAGGATCTAATACCTAATCTCATTCCGATTAAAATAACGGGTTAAACGAGTTATTTCGAACTATTCTATTCGTTTTGCCGCTCACTCTAAAGCGAGTTGCTTTTAAATGAGTTAAACCAACAATAAAAACTATTTTTAGATTAACATTAAATTAATAGGTATTCCTTCCGATCTCAAATATAAAAAAGAAAAAACGTAGGCCATTAAAAATAATTTAGTCAAAATTTTGAACTAAATACACTAACTTTTGTTTATTTATCTTTCTCTTATATTCAATACACGAGAGTAATTCATAAGTGAAATGATTCGATAGGACTAAATAGTAAATCATATGAAGATTAATATGAAAAATGTAAATACATATACCTGACAATCAAAAGTACCATTAGGTGCAATCCCAGCATTTCCCCAAGGAACCATTCTAAGATTCACAATAGAAATAAGATCCGTTTGGAATAGTTTCACAAGATGGTTCACTATGAAATCAGCACAATAAGGACACAAAGTTTCATAGTAAAATGACATTGTTACTTTCTTCTCATAATTAGAGGAAGAAGAAGAAGGGGGTACTAATAGCAAAAGCAAAAGCAAAAGTGGAAGAAGGAGGAAACAGAAGAAGAATGAGCGTTGAGGTAAAGAATTAAGAAAAGAAGGCATTTTCATTTTTTGTGGTATGGAAATGAAAGAAAAAAGAATCAATTTAAGTTAATTGGGTTACTATATATGTGTGATTGGTTGTGCAAGGAAGGTATCTTCCTTCTCATTGTCATTATGCTATAAAAATAAAGTGCCATTTTTAATATTTAGTGGAAATCATTAAATACTCAGATCTATACGCCAATTATTTATCAATCCAACTAAAAGAAAAAGTTACAAAATTTAACTTATGTGGTCTTTTTTTTCCCACGTTTTTTTTATACATTTTTTGCCCATGTATTCTCTTTAGGAAAATTAGTTAATAGTTAATTGTTGTTAAACTAAATGAAGTGTTAAAAAAATTAGTACTTTAATTGGTTTAAATATATAAAATTATACAAATTGATATTTTTAATA
>JBBPBP010009779.1:70797606-70814997 GCA_037974735.1 Cicer chorassanicum
TTTAATCTGTATTTAAAAAAAATTTACAAAAAATTTGATACTTTTAATCTTTAAAAGAAGTTTCTATAAAATCAAAATAAAAACTAAAATTGAATAATTTTTTTTTAAAAACCAAACTTACAAAATCGTAATTTTATAAAAACTAAAAACATATTTTACCTTAAGAATACATTTCTATGTAAACTAGATCAAACAAGTATTCAACAATTTATCTCTTACAATATTATATATTACATTCTTTACGCAAAAAATTATTCAATATTTTTTGAACAATTGTTAAAATTTTAATGGAAAATAATAGAAATAAATTAATGACTAATACAAAAATAAGTAACTTAGTGTGGATATATGCCCCAATTAACTTGTGCATTTTTTGTCCAGTTCTCAATTCTCATAAAATGGTTGCGATGGTATAAAACTTTTTATACTAACAAATAATAATTAAACTCTTATTAAGTAATAAATGTTACACTTACCATATAGTCATGGTTGTTTTACTTTAATGTATAGATTTTTCACTTTTTACTCCACTCATTTTCTTCTCTCTCTTCATCTTTTTCAAATCCCACTCTCATTCCATTATATCCCCTTACACCTCAACTAAACCCTTTCTTCTTCTTCTTCTTCTTCTTCAATGTCTTCCATAAACTTTAACCCTTTCAGTGGAAACTGGTTCCCATTTTCCAAACCCCCAACTCCTCTCTCTCTCCCACCTCTCAACACCATCCTCAACCTCTCCCATTCCCCAAATTTCGCTTCCACATCTCTCTCCACCCCCAAACCCTCCACCACCACCGCCACCGCCGCCGTCGAAGACGATGAACCCGGTCCATTCACCAAAATGGTTCAACAATTCTTCCACGAATGCGAAACCCTCCCCGACCACAGACACACACCACAAGTCGAAGAAATCCTCAACCAAAACAAACTATTCGAATACAGACCTAACGCGACCGAACAAGAATTGAAAGAAAACGATGAGTTCATGGAATCATTGAAGAACAGTCCAGTGATCCAGTTTTTGATGAGAGCTGAGGATATCATCGATAAGATGAACGAAGCTGAGTTGAAGAAGAACGAGAAACCGTTTAGGAGAGAGGATAGAGAGGTTTGGAAGAAGGTTCCGAATGTTATTGGGCTTGATGGTTTGCCCATGCCGAGAAAAGCCCAATCGAAGTTGCTTTCGAGGATAAAGTTTTGGGATTTTGCTAGACAGTTTTTTTTTGGGCTTTGGGGGTTTAGACAGAGACCTTATCCTCCTTGTAAGCCTAATGATGTTGCTCAAGCTATTGGGTATAAGAGACTTGAGACACGCTACTATGATTGTAAGGTTTTCGAATTCGAGTTTTTATATATTTTATTTATTTATTTGAGTTGTAGATTTTGGGTTGTTAGGGAGTCATGGATTTGATGTGGTTATATGATTTTGATTGTTGGATTGAGATTGGATGGTTCAGGTTTCTGAATTTTGTTAATCGAGTTAGTGTTGTTAAATAGCGGCTACTAAGGGGCTATAGTGTAGCGGAATTTGAACTAATGTTCTGCGATGCGCGATACGTTATTTAGTGAAAAATGTTGTTGTTATGTGATACTATGATTGTTAGTTTTTCAAAATCGAGTTTTGTAAGCATTGGCTTTTGTGCTGTTAGAGAAGCATGAATTTGATGTAGTTATACGATTTTGATTGTTGGATTGAGATTGGATGGTTTGAGTTTCCAGTTTTTGTTAATCGAGTTAGTGTAGTTAAATAGTGGATACTTAGAAGTTGAACTAATTGCTATTGTCAATTGAGTTAGTGTTGTTATTTAGTGCAAAATGTTGTTAAATGGCAGGTATAGCGGCACTATAACATTATTGTGTAGCGGAATTTGAATGGACCGCTAGTTTTTGCAATCTGCGGTAGACAACATTTTTTAGATTAAGATTGGACAGTTCACGATCATGCTTACATCTTTTGTAAGTCGAGTTAGTTTTGTTTAATAGTGGATATAGAAGCGCTATAGTGCTATAGTGTAGTGAAATTTGATCAAATTGTTATTATTCAATTAGCACTATAGTGCTATAGTGTAGTGGAATTTGATCGAATAGTGGGTATTAAAGTGCTATAGTATAGTGTAATATGTTATTTAGTACAAAATGTTGTTAAATAGTGGGTATAGCAGCACTATAACATTGTTGTGTAACAGAAGTTGAACGAGTCGCTATTTTTCACGATATGCAATTGACAGCATTGGATTGAGTGCAAAATACAAAGTTGGATTGTTAGTTGTCCAATGTTAATTCAATGGTTTAAATTGGAGATTGTTTTATTGTGTGAAACTGTGAATTGGAATCAATTTCATAAATATGTGCTTGAATATGCGTGTGTTGAAATGTTTGATTATTTAGTTTTGTTTAGTTTCTTTGATTTAGTGTTGGTATTAGTAAACACGAATGTGAGACTCATTTCTAGGCCTTGTTAGGGATTTAGATTCTCTGTAGCCGCCGCATAGTCGTTGATTTTGGATATTAGATGAAGATAGGAGACTAATATTTTGAGATGTATGTTAGAGTTGATTTGGTTAAGTTAGAATACGAAATGTTCAATTTTCATCCAACAGTAGGAATACCTTCACTTCATTGCGTGCTTTCTCTGACTATAGAATTTGAGTCTCCTCACGATAGGAAAAGATGTCACATCTAGTAGTTTTATTGGATTTGACTACTCTTTCAATGGTTAGAAAATTAACTCTTGATATTCTAACACGTCCGTGATTTGTTATTAATGAACACATAGTATTAATGAATAAGATCAATTGCGAAGATACTTACTTTGCTCTATAGGATACCCAGGTTACCCAAATGTGTCTATTCTATGATTCAAACAATCAAAGCCCTAATACTAGGAGTAACGTCACTTTGTTACAAATATCTTCTTTCGAAGATGTGATTAAAAGCTCTTTTAAACACAAAATAAGCTAATAAAAATAGCTTCCCAACAAGGGTTGGGCTTAGTTAGCAAGATGAATAGGATTAATACATTGAGATCTAAAAGGTCTTGAGTTCGACTGTGGCAGTTAGGTTAACTATTGGTTGGAATGAATAACCATCATAAAAAGGTCCTGCTTGGGCTCATTTCTGTTGGTGATCCTTCATTGGTAGGCAGTCACTAACTCAGGTGCACCTCACATTGGTTGTGGAACAACCTATCTGCCGCTTCTTTAGTTTTTTCTTTGCCAAAAATGAAAACATATTTAAGGCAATTTAGAAAGGATAGTTATGCACACTGTGTAATTATATACAGTTATTAATTAATTAATTACAATGACATGTGAATTAAATGTGATTTATCCAATCAATGTTATTTTTATTTGTTGTAGGTTCTGTGATAAAATACTAAACCCAGGATGGATGTAACTGTTCCACTAGTTCATGTGTCTTCTCATTGTTGTTTGTTTATGTATGATGTTGATTCTATTTTCTATTCAATTTAGTTATCATGAGGAGTGGTGTATGGTTCTATAAGGATCGGCTGGGTCGAACGCGAGGACCTCTGGCATTGCATACGCTTAAAACTGCTTGGGGTGCTGGGGTCATTGATAAAAACACTTTCATTTGGGGAGAGGATATGGATGAATGGGCTCCCATCCACATGATTTACGGAATGGAGCGTGCTATCGCTACTTGGGAAGGTATGCTGAGTTCCATCTTTTTTACTTTATCTAATACATTTTCTTTGATAATCTATTGATTCCATATGTGCACAGTCTTTTATTTATTTATGGAAGTTAGGAACGTAGCATTTTGTGTTCCTTACAAAATGCTTTATTGATAATCTAATGACATCATTCTTTATTGATATTATATTTGTGATCATGTTTGTCAAATTTCAATTAATTTGGATTCTCACAGGTGTGTTATCTAATTAGGAACATTTACTTATTTATAAAGAGCATATTACCCGTCAAAATAAAGTAGTGCGATAGAGTGTCAAGTAAGTTTTCTATTTGTACGAAATTTTATAAGCTGTATCTAGTATATACTTTATAAATAACTTTTAATTCAATAGTCAGATTGGTAAATTTCGAATCCTATATAAAGTTATTAATTGGTGTAAGTCTCCAATTTTGGCACCGGACTAATTTGATCGTGTCCTTGGATGTATATGAATTTATATCCACGTGTGTGTATATTAATTTTATGAATTTTGAAGGATCTTACAATACGTGTTATGATTTCGTGATTTACAATCTTGAGTCCTCTTCCCGATCTTGGGTAGGATCTCAATTTCAACTACCTTGCTTATATCTTCTTCCAAGGGATTAGCACCCTTACGTATCTGCCAGGACATTTTTTGGTATAATTTTGAAATGTGCCCCCATTACTGCACTCCCTACTAATTAAATATCTTATTCCTAAGCTAATTTACAAAACTAACCCTTACTCTTCAGCTGCTCCTACATAATTCCTCCCCATCTAGACTCTCAAAACTTCACCCCTTGGCTGTGCTACAGGCTCCTGGGCCTGCGACTGGGAGTGTGGTTAAAACTGATTGATTTCCTCTCATAACTTCATGCACTGTGAATGAAATCACGGGATGAGATGAGAGGAATGATTCTGTATAGTTATCCAAATTTAATAGTCTTATTCCTCTCTCAGTTGACAAAGGAGAACCTAAGGCTATCCAGATCTTTTTTTGATACATGTTTTGCTAAAACATTGAAAAATTGGAACATAACATAAAATCCATTTTTGATAAGAATCTTGATAACGGTTTCTTTAATTCTTCACTGAAAAATGGTAGAACTGAAAGAATAAGTTAGCTTCTTACTTATTATTAGAGGAATTCTTACTACATAGTTCAAACAGAACAATGTATTGAAGTCAGTTCATGTGCATAACTTTCCACATGTTCTTAAAGACATGCCAATGAATCTTTTCAATGCTTAAGAGTACAGCATATTAAACTAATCTGCCAAGCGCTGAACTTTCATATTTCATAAAATCTGAGACCTTGGTTTGGCAATTTTTCAGTTCGATTTAGTGCTTCAGCGACAGCTTTCTTTCACAAACTACAAAAAGGTATACCACCATGGGTTCCTCTTAAGGGATTTGAAAAGAAGACTTATAAGCAGCTTCAAGAAGAGGCTATAGAAAGCAAGAGACGTGATTTAGCAGTGTTGGAAGCTAATGGTGGCCTTTGGCCGGGAGTTAGAATTCCAAGTCATGCCCTATTTCTTTGGGCTAGTGGCACTGAACTGACCCCTACTTTGGAACAGGATCACATGCCCAACAAGTACATTCCCAAAGATCTTAGGTATGTTTGCTGGGACAGTTTTATATAAATACTAGCGAGCAGATGCACACATTAGTGTCCGTTTGTCCGGGTTTTTTACTGTGCTAAAGTGTGTACATATATTTTGTTGTGTTTCTTTGAATAATTTTGATTTTGATTATATTGGATTGTAATACATTTGTTTGCACCAACTGCAAAATTAAAAAAGATAACTATCGTCAAACATTTATTAGGCGTGGTGAGAATTTAAACATGAAAATAGAAAACTGAAAAGGGTATATTTGGAAAGTAAAATAGGCTACACCAAAATGAGTATTGCCTTTATATATCTCTGTATATTGTAGATATAGATTATAGATATTTTTTAGAAAATAGGCAACTTCCATTTTTGCAAGGTTTCACTGAAGTTGTTTCGAAGTCAAATAATGAAAATAAAGAAAATCTAGAGCGCCCAAGTTTCTATAATACTCATTTTAGGGCTGGGTCTCAGAATACTATTTAATATATATAGCCTTATTGTTGATTTTCCCTTTCTTTTTGTTTTTTCCTGGGAAAAGTCTATGTCCCTGGTCTTTGTTTTTCTCTTTTTTATTTCAATCTACTTTTAGCTTATATTTTAACTTGTATATTTAATTATTTTCTTTGGATTGGGGGGATGGCTGTGTGAGATAGAAAGAAGTTGGCTAAACTTATTCCAGGATTGAGGCCATGGGAAGTTTTGAGCATAGAACAAGCAATGGATCAAATAACATTCAATGGTGAATGGTACCGTGAACCACTTGGTTCATACAGCACTGGTCCTCCATTCATCAGGCGCTGGAATGCTGATATGATGGTATGTATGTCTTTCCATCAAAGGATTTGGATTCATTTATAACTTACATTGAGTTTTGTTTCCTCTCTTTTTCTTTTATATGATAATTATAGGTATGACATGCTTTACCAATTACAACTTTTCTGTTCATATCTTGGTAGAGAACAAATGTGAAGTGGTTTTTGTCATAACATGGGATTTTATTTGCTTCAATTATTTGCAGAGGTTCTACGATGTATTTAATGGCCTTAACAATCTAGCGGTTAACGCATTGGCGATGAGACTTCCTGGCTTTGATAAAATTAGGAAAAAAGTCACGCAGAATTTTGATGCAAGAATGGCGAAACTGAGGAGAAAGCTTAAGAGAGAGGCCCGCCTTAAAAAAGGAGTTGCCCGAGGGGGAATGGCCTAAAAATTAGAATTCGTACAGTGCCATTTCTTATGTGTTTATGCAGATCATATGGTAAGACTTCATTGTGTTTGAGTAGTTCAATTTTTTGTAACTTGATTCACTTTGAACTGACCATTGTAACATCATTACTAAAGATGATTTATTTTCCAATTTGTTGAGTAAAAGGATGACAATGAATTGGGGGGAAGTAAGGTTAATGTTTGATTGTATATAGTCGCTATTTCCTCTCCATATGACATGCTAATTTGGTACCGGCATGTGATGTGAGCATTGCCTTTCATTATTATTGTTGTCCTAGTTGGATTAGCTTCCCTTCCAACTTATGTGAGCTTGTTAATTGAAACAATTACTTGATTCTTATTGTATTAAAAATTCCATTTTCACTTTAAAAAGGTTCTCATGTTGAGAGAGTTTATGAAGAAGATAGAGGTGAAGAAGTTGATTTCAATTTCTGAGAGAAGTTTGATTCATTTTATTTTATTCTTTTACAAGACTTTATCAATAAGTTTATCCAAACTAGCTTGATAAAGGAATTATAACATAATTGGTGAATATGCAACAATAGGGGGCTTGATTGATCAAGTGTATCGAAGATACTTGAAATTATCATTTGTTCAATGTAGAAGTGATTATCGTTCAAGTTGACTTTTAAAGTAGTCGTGAAGAAGTGATTATCTCTAAGTAATTGTTTGGATTCACGGTTGAAAAGTGCATACTCGTGTTCCTATGCATGTCGCTGTGGAATGCACAACTTCCAGTTACATAATCGCACGTACATGTCCGCTGCGGTTCCAAAAATACAATAAGGATAAGGCTACTTTTTGAAAAAATCAACTTTTTACTTAATAAAAAAGCTATCAAAAAAATTTGTACTTATTAAAACAGCATCATTTTTAAATCTTAAAATTAATAAAATCTTACTTAAAACTATTACTATCTCAATAAATATTATATTAGTTAACTTAACTAACAATTAAAAAGTAAATATATAAATTGATTATTATTAATTTAGTAAATAATTTTTTATTCTAAAATATGTAAAAAATAATTTTACTAAAATATTATTATAAATTTTAAAAGATCTTACAATAAAATTTGTTTTAAATCTTTTATAGCTTTGGTCGACTTTGCAAACACCCTATAAGATTACCGAAGAAAGATTTATATTTGTTGAAGCAAGGTTTGTAGACAAACTATGGAAGCCAAAGGTTTTTTATAGAAGACAAACGATTAAAGAAGTCTATATATTGGATAATCTGTGAACCAAGATTTTGAAGAAGTCCAACAAGAGGCAAAAGTTTGTGGAATGAATCATTTATGGACAACACACGTTGGTAACGTGTCAGTGTGTTACAGCTTTTTCTAAATAGATTTAAAAATAAAGTTAAAATTAATTTGTAAAATATCATTTTAAATATTTTATTTATTTATGTCATTTTATCATAATAGATTTTTTAAAAATAATTAAAATAATTATTATTTTAAAAAGTTCTTTGTATTTTTTAGAAATATCTTTTTAGAAAAATATACTTTTTGTGTCTATAGATTAAAAGTGATTATTTTTTAAAAATATGTGATTTTTTAATAAAGCATAATAAATAGGCTAATATTTTCACTGTGAAAGTTGGTTAACTTACAATTAACTTAATAGCTCTACAAAGGACAAAAGAAAAAGTGAAAACGTCTCCTAACCATAATTATATAGTACATGTAACCACGTTTAAATATCCTGAGGTGTATGTTTGAATTTGAAATATCTCTCTTATTTACATTAAATGTGAATAAGTTTTCTCATTAAACTCTTAAATAAAATAAAGTGAAAATACTAAAGTTATGTTTGACAACTCTAATAAACTAACTTATAATTTTATAATTTATTGAACAATTTACAAGTTTGTTGTATCGAATGAAATGTGTTTGACAAACAAACTTTGTTTACATTATTGAACAAAAAGTTGCTTCTTTTCTTATGAACTTTTATGACAGACCAACATGAATTGCCTAAATTTCATTTTACTTTAGAATTTAAATTAAATGAGTGTTATCATTAAAATAAAATAAAAAAGTAAAATGATTTTAAAACTATAATTATGTCCTTTTATTTTATAAAAGTTAAAATTATCAAATACTACTATTTCAATCTATCAAATTTTCAATTATAACTTATCAATTATTAACTAAGAAAAAGTGAGTGAAGAAAAATTAATATATTTAGTCTAAATTTAGATGAAATGTATTAAGTTTTATTAATTCATTTTTACTTAAAAATAAATCAATAAACAGATTGACTAGGAGCCGTTGTCTCTTTGTGTGGATACCAATAAATCGAGAATATTTGGTATAAGGGATAAGTAGAAGAAGCAAAATCCAAATCATATTGTCCTACTCATTAGTACTATTTATTGGATTTAAAGCATACTAAATTAGTTTAACAGTAATATCTAACAAAAATTTATTAGCTTATCACATTGCCTCACTTTTATAATTGTATCTTATAATTAATGTATATTTTTTGGATAAATAAATGTTAACCAGTTGTTAGTATGTTATGTCGATATTTAAGATCGCGTTGGAATGTTAAAAAAAATTGTTGATAATGTAAAAATTATATTTTATGATTAGTTTATAATCTTAAATTATTTTTTAGAATTGAATTTTGTATTATTATTATTATTATTTGTTTCTAATTTAAGTTTGAAATTTATGTATTTTATATATAAAAATTAATACTGAGTTTTTGTATCAAGTTATTACTCAACACTTTTACATTCTATAAAATATTAGCTTACTTTCTCCATCTCCATTGTTAACGGTTTGAAACCTAAATCTCATTTTAAATAATGGCATGATATGAAAAAATAAATAAATATAAAATTAATTTATATTCATGGTGAGAGACGACATGCTTAATAATTCACTTATAATTCTTGGAACAAACTTTGTGATAGTTATCCTATTTAATAACTTTTTGCTTACACACTAAATTTAGATAAATTAATCATCTATAAGTTATGCACTTTTTTTTCTACTATAAGAGAGTTCAAGTGTCAGTTCTCTTTAATATATTATTAAAGAGTATGATGCATATATCTTAATCCAGTATTATTATGTTGAATATTATGTCTCATATTTGAATCTAAAATCTCGCAATTGTGGTGTGAATTTATGATGATATTTACCATCTCGTCTAAAAAAAGAACATGATGCTTATAAAAACATGGAGGCAAAAAGTAAGAAGAAATGCTATCTATTTTATTTGAACAATGGATTATTTAAAAATACTATCTAGTTTTTTGTGGTATTTATCATTTCGTCTACGACTACAACCAACACTTATTGGTAAAGTAATCAGCTGCATCTTATAATAGTTAGCTACATTGTGAAATTTTGTATGATTAGAAAGTAGAAATTTCCTCAATGATTGCTTAATTGAAAAGTGTATATGCATGTTTGGATTCTGCTTTTAAATCTCTTCGCTTAACAAATTAACCACTAATATTTGACTATGCAAAAAAAAATATCGTGACCTAGTATTATCTTATCGTGATTTTAAAAAACTACAAATTATAACATCTCAGTCACCATGCACTGACAATGTGAAAATAAATTTTTTTCAAACACATTGAATAATTTTGTTGTTGAAAGATACATTCAATTCTTTGACAAAAGAGAGTAAAATTTTAATTTCGGTGCAGTTGAAAAATATGAAATCAATCAATTCGGACCAACTAATTAAGATTATATGGCTTAGGATAATGCATATTTTTTATTTTATTTTAAATGCTTTTCAATATTTAGAATTTGATTATCTAAATTTTTTATCCAACGGTCTCAACTTGCGTGATTGCAGAGATTCCTAAATGCAAGCAATTAGGATACATTACATTAATATTGATATTTTGCTTTATATTCACTTTAGTTGTGTTCACGTAGGATTTCAATAATTTCCAATACTCCAACAAATTGCTTAAATAGTTTGTTTCTAGTATGGTTCTGGATCTTTTATTTCTTTGGGCATAGAAATGGGCTTGTTAATCTATACAAGGATATGGAATCTTGTGAATATGAAGATATAAAGGTTATGTGGAAAATGATTCAAATTCAATCATTGACTCCTAAATGTGCATGCACCATGAAAAAGACCAATAAGTACTCTTTGTATTCGATACTATGCTTTTGGTCAAATTGAATAAGGACATAAGATAACTTATCCTAATGTTTCTACATGGACAAGGCATGTGTTTGAAGTTTGTTTAGTAGCATAAGATTTGTGATGGGTCTATGCATGTTTAGAAATTGGTAAAACCGTGTTCAATATTAGGGTTTATTGGAAATTGGATGCACGATGGAAGGCTAGTCATTGTGCAAGCAACCATGCTCAATATTAGGGTTTATTGGAAATTGAAAATTTTAGATTAGTCAAAATTTTCCAATTTAAAAATATTAAAGAATTTTATAAAAAAAAAAAAATCAAAATTTGAAAATTCTATTTAAAATGTGTCTAAACACTAAATATATTTCTCAACATCATTTTGTTGATTTTGTTGCAAGAAAAAATTTCAATACCATCAAGCATTTTCTATTGAAACTAATAAGAGCAACGTCATTTTCATTTCTAACAAAATAATTGTTGCAAACTACAAACACTTGTTATAGAACATAATAATGGCTCCAAGTCTTGTACCCATAACAACACATTACACATAATAGCAACTACGTCTAAAATTACATTTGTTTTTATGACAAAACGTCTAAAAATTACCTATGAGATACATTTATTCATTATACTACGGAACTTCATAATGGACCAAATGTTCAAAGATCAAAGATCAAACATTATCTTAATGAAGAAGACTTTGATCAAAGTGCCACAAACCTACAAGCAACAAAAACAAATGTTATGTTAAAATTTAACAAACATTTTACAATTTTAAAAATTAATTTAAAATCCTACCATTTCAAATTTTTAATGAAAGAAATAAGATACATACCGTGACCCTTTCCAACTAATCTGAGTTGTGTCACATACTCTGCTATCTTCTTGATTGATTGAACCTGTGCAAGGAAAATGCATATAAGAAAAGAACTACATTTTTTTCATGCCATTTATCATTAAATGCCTACAACACCTAGAACATATATAAAATATAATATAAAAAACATGAACAATTGATATCAAGGTAATATATTCTTGAAAAACATGTACAATTGAAATCAAGGTTTTAAATTATGGCTGAATTTCATTTAAAATCTTGGTATTACAAAAAACTGTGGTTAAACACTATTTAACCATCGACGCTTTAAATTGAAGACATGTCTATTGTCTTACATTTATCTTTGTACAATACTACTAATGAAGCAACATTCGATCAAAACGCAGTTGCAGAGACATAAAAAACCTAGGCATATAGACAAGTTTTACCTGCTCATCCAAGAACTCACTCTCAATGAAGTCAGCCAATTGAGGATCATTATTACTATCAGCCACCTATATTTCATGAAGCATAAATCTTAGACTTACTAATCATTCAATCATAACACAATTTTTTATTCCATGAGAGAAAGAGGCATTACACTGTGAAGATTCAGAAGTTTCTCATTTACTAACTTCTCCAAAGACAGAGCTAATTCCATGGCTAAATCAAAAAACAAGAGATAATTAAAAAGGTTCCAACATTATGTCACATGAAATTACTTTCATTTTCTTACATTATCATACATATCTATGTGTCAGTGTTGGGTCTGATATTTATTTTTGCGTGCAAAATACAAGATCAAGGTTAAAAAACAGAAAACTCACCATACAATGCATCTCCCTTTTCCACATGATTAAATTCTGAAGGGGGACTCACAATAGGGTGCAGCACCACTCTTCCACCACGAATGTTCTAAGCAAATAAATACATTATTATATTTATCATAAGAGGACATTTTAACACACATTCTCCAAAAATTTAGGCTATTATACTAAACAATCATTATTGGTTTTTTTTTTATTTATGATGCCATGATATTTATCATGGTCCCAAAATTAAGCTTTTTGTTTTAAACTTTCAATGTTACTATGTTAATTGTTAATTTGTTAGTATACCTTATCCCTATTTATAAGCCGTGTGATATCTTTTACTCATTGTAAGAAAAGCTAGTAGAGTAATTAATTGTATAATTTTTATATGACTATTACTAAGTTAGCCCTTGTGTCTAAATGTATTCAACTTAAAATTTTCATATTCCAAGACAATTTGGTAGTATTAATAATGAATATGTTTGACAAAAAAAAATAATAATATATGCATCTAAAAATTTGCAAAGGATCTTATATTTTAGGGACAAACACATGTGCCAAAAGGGTCTTATAAAATGGGGGTGATTTCTATAACTCTAAAATGCTTTATCAAAACCAACATGATTTACTTCCTAAGCCTAAACACTGACCTGATATTTCATAAGCTTTTCAGCATGCTCTCTTTCTTCTTCACTAGATTCCTTAAAGAACCTGTTCTCCACAAAAAAAATACATCACACAAAATTTTCAATCACATTTTGAGAAATTAATTTAAAACAAGATACAAGATTAAGGTTATGAGGAATATTACTTGGCAAGTCCCTTGAGAGCTATGTTATCTCTGTCGAAGTATGCAAACAAAGAGTGGTACACATAGGAAACATTGTACTCCACACTGCATTTAGATCATTAATTAGATCATTAGAAAAACATAAAAACTCTTAGCAATTAAAAAGAAAAATACATTAACATTCTTAGGTGAAAATTAAAATAACAAATCAAATAAGATACTATTTTGATTTCTAAGGGGAAAACCATTGTATTCCAAACTAAATTTAGATCATTAGAGAAACTTAAAAACTCTTAAGTAAAATGAGAGAAATGTGATAAAAATAAATAAAAGGTGATACATATAATAAAAAAATTCATATAATATTAATAAATAAAATAAGTAACATCACCGGTTAATAGGGCCTAAAATACTTAACTAAAAAATTAAAATAATAAATCCAATAATATGTCCATGTGATTCCTAATGGAAAAAAATAGATCTAAAGATCTTAATATTTTTACAACCAAAAGTAATAAACTAGGGCCTCAAATTAAAAAAATACAAATAATTAAAAACTCTTAGCAATAGTTTGTAAAAAAATAAATAAAAAAGTCACCATGTTAATAAGCAAAATAATAAAACAACATCTCAGATTAGCAGTACCTAAGATTCTTGGGTGAAAATTAAAAACAAAAAAAGTATATAATATAATATTGTGATTACTAAGGGGTAAAAAGTAGATCTTTAATATTTTTTACAACCACAAACAACAAAAAAACAAAAACAAAAAAAAGTTGATCTATCATGTGTCATGAAATCAAAAAAAAAAAAAAATACTAAAAAAATAGAAAAGATAAAAAGATTGATAAAGTTTTCTTACTTAATCTGTTCATTAATAGCAGCTTCAGATTGATCTTCAAAATTCTGACGAGCCAAAGAAACATTATGAGCAATAGGAACAGCAAGAATCTCTTTCTTGACTTCTTCAAATGGTTCAAAAATAACACCAGTTAGTGTTGTTGTTGTTGTTGGTGCATTACTACCACCAGCACAAACCTTCAAATCCTTCCTCAAAGATGAAAAAGAAAGATCAAAGCTCAAAGAAGAAGAAGAATTAAAAGTGAGTGTTTTTGGAGCATGACCCATTATAGGAGAAAGTGAAAAGATCGAAACTTTGGAACAAGAAAGAGCCATTTGAGAAGAATGAAGAAAAGGGTATTCGAGAAAATGAAGATGGCGGGTTTGAGTTTTGTGTGGAAGGAGAGAAGGATAAAGGTGATATAAGTAGTGGTGGAGAGGGGTATTTTGGGGATTTGATGGAATTGTTGTGAGCCGTTGGATTGTGTTTGAGGTGGAGGGTTGAGATTGAAAGATGAAAAGGGGCGTGTGGCGGACTCGTGGGTTGTGTAGTGTGAAGATGTGAAATGGAAATATCCGATCCACGTAGCGATCGAGTATTCGGTCCACTTATTCATTCTATCACGCGCTTCACTACTTTTTGTTGTCACACTCGCTACTCACATTGTAATCATGACGACATAACGTATAATATTTATGCATTATGCAATAAATCTTTTCAAAAACTTTATTTTTAATTTATGACACTATTTATTTTATAATTTAATTAATAATATGTAAATAATTAATACATTTAGATGGTTTCTAATCATTATTAAATTAGTGTTTTTTTTGTTAAAAAATTCGATGGAGTGAATAAAACTGTCGAATTTTAAAATAGAAGATTGATTATGTAAATTAGTGAAAATAAGGGATTAATTTTGGAATTAAGTTTATTTTTAATGATAATTATTTTAGAGTCTTAAGATACTTTTGGAGCATGAACATGACAATGATCAAAACTATTAAGAGATCAAATATCACATCTTCCCTCAAAATTTTAAGGTACTTGGTATATGAATAGTCTATTCAATATTTAGTTTATTTATAGTGAACGTGGAACTAATCGTTCTCATTTGAATCTCAACAATATTTTTCTCAAGTGGAAAACTCTCACATCCTATGTTTGCACTTTCATTACCAACCAACAGAACATGTCTCCTGACTACGACACTTTGAAGACTTTCGATATAGGTATCTAATATAAGGATGCACTTCTGCTCCCCCACCAAGTTGAACTAGACACTCATACCATTGTTGGATCATGAGGAGAGTTTAGGAAATCATCACATGTATTTAACCATTATTTCATTCAAAGTCGATATCAGACTAACCACTCACACTTGAATCTTAATAATAATTTGTTAAACTTCTATTTTATTACTAGGTGTGTTCCTTTTTATAAGGTTCTTTGGTATTTTTTGTTGTAAATCAAATTGCTCAGTAATTCAGAACATATCTGCTTTTAAGCTTGATGCTTGGGAGTTGTGTTATGTACTTAACTATTTGGACATGTGATCATTCAAGTCGTCTTTATCTTTCGCGCTTGATGCTTGAAGGTTGTATTTAGTATCCATATAGACTAAGATCACTAAAGGGTTTACCAATGATCTTAATATTAAGTGGAGTGAATGGTGTGTATCGTACTGGAATATTCATTCATGTTTGATGGAGTAGGTTTGTTAGTCGATCAAACTCATAACTAATTTAATAGGGTGACAACTCGACTGAATGGATACACAACTCTATTGTTCATATGGTATAAAAATATAAGAATCGTGAAGAAGTCTTTTTTATTTTATATATAAGGAGTATGTTTGTTTCCTATTTGATGTTTCTATCATCCACTATTCTTACCGTATTATGTTTAGACTCATTTTGACATCATAGTGCCTTTTAGAGACTCTTCACATAGATATTCACTCAAACCAACATCGCCATTATAGAGGTCATCCTCCACCACCAACCTCTTTGAGGTTGATTTAGGTTTCTGAACAAGAACACCATTCTCATATTTTAAGGAAGATAGATATGCACATTGTTTATGTATAAACATGCTTGAGCTCACAATCTAACTTAAGATATAATAATTGTAGCGCTTACCGGAAACAAGTAAATTTTTTAGGTTTAATTGCAGTTTCAGTTATTCTATTATTATCAATTCATGAAAATGGTCCCCTTATTTTAAAAGTCAACATTTTTTGTCTCTCCCTCAGATTTTTGAACTAAAAAATGCGAAATTGACATATTTTTAATGACGTGACATACAATTCATGATATAGAACCATCTAGATGCATTAATTATTCATATGTTATTAATTTAATTAAAAATATGAAGAAAAAATTTGAAGTTGAAAACTAAGTTTTTACTGCGTTTTATTTCAATTTCATGGGTGTTTATCATTTTACATTATTATATCATATGTCACATTATTTAAAACATCTCACGTTATCATTTTTTAGTTAAAAAATCAGAAGGATGAACTAAAACTGTCGACTTTTATAATAGAAGGACTAATTTCGTAAATTAATAAAAATAGATGAACTAAAATTGCAATTAAGCTTATTTTTTAATAATTGTTCTTGACAAAATTTAAATTCGATACATTAAAATTACAAAATAAAGCTTTTATCAATGAACTATCACCTCAAGTATCTTAATTATGATGAATTAGATAAGAAAAATCTTAGTATTCACTTATTCTTTTTCTTGACTTTATATTTTTTCTAGACTAAATTATTTTTCTTAACTTTTTTTTTAACGAATTTTATCTTCTTAACTTATGTTGTTATGCATATCTATTACTAGTACCTTCCGTTGAAGTTTCTTTTGTTGGAAGACCACGTAATCGTGGGTTCAATTTGTGACTTTATCATTTTGAAATATGACTTGTATAATTATTATAAAAGTAATTTAATTAAAAACGATGAAATTGTGGATTTAGTCAATATTTATACTATGTGGTTATAAATTTCTTCATTTACACGTATAAAGGGACCGGATGGAAAAACAATTCTTATTTTATAAGGGCATGTCATTTTTTTTTGTTTGCCTTATCTCATAGAAGAAGATAATTCCATTCAAGGTCAGCAAGTGAGAACAGAAAGTTCCATTCAATAGTTTGAGTATTACACAAGAAGAGCTTATATATAAGTTAGTTTAAATATATATATATATATATATATATATATATATAGCAAACATATTAAATTTATAATGAGAAGATAAGAGAGATAAATTTTAGTTATTGATCAAATCATGAATGATTAATATTAAAACAAAATATCATGTGACTTTTTTAAGTGGTTATGTAACACTTTCAATCATAATCATTCATGTATGATGAAGATTTAATCATCTCATATTAAAACTCCTCTTATTTAATACATCCTCTCTCTCTCTCTCTCTCTCTCTCTCTCTCTCTCTCTCTCTCTC
>JBBPBP010009779.1:70819443-70845208 GCA_037974735.1 Cicer chorassanicum
TTGTGTTTGATTTCTTTTATTTTTATATACTTGTTGTGGCATTGCGATTTTATATATATTTAGTATGATTTAGTAATTAATATAAAGTAGCAATGTTATATTTATTTATTTTGTGATTTAGACTATTCTCTAATGATGGTAGTATTTTAATATGAGCATTTTGAAAAATAAGTATAATTATAGTGACTATTTTGAATATGTGAGTTTCAATTGTTAGTAATATGTATTTTTTTAAAAGATTAATTATTTTAATTACTCTAATTTATCATATATTAGTTATAAAATATTAGTAATGTTTGGAGGAGTATTAAAAATGAGAAAAATGAGATTAAGTAACTATTACTTTTGTTTTAGCAAAATAATAAAACAAAAAAAGTAAATAAAGAGACCAATGGGTTTCACCCATGTGTGAACCCTAATTGTTAACAAAAAAAAAAAAATTGTAATAGACTTTCTCTTCTTCTTGAAAGAACGCGCATCCATTCTTCCTCTTCTCTAAAATTCATTGCCACCAATTCCTTGCCTTTTGAATCGATCCCAACCTCTATCCCACACAAAATCGGCCACTCAATCCATATTTGGCATCAGTTTTATCAATTGTTGCTCCGTTTCTTCAGAAACAACTGCGTTTCTTTCCTTGGGCGAGTTGTTTTTGGCCGATTTCGATCACCATGTTTGTCGTCTCAAAAAACTGACATTGTTTTTGGATTCCTCTCGTCGAAACCTTCAATAAACACTACTCATTTGCATTTTTTGGTGAAGTTGACGTCGGACCCTTCCGGCGCTCCAACGAGTCGGTGAGACATTTTCTGCAGTTTTCTTGTCGTCGTTTTGACTCCATTTTTGTTCCTAAAATTATTATTAATTATTTAACATTTATTTTTATGCTCCACATAATTTATCAGTCAGGTCTCAACGATTTAGGAAGTCGCCGTTTATTCGGATTTGTTCGCTGTACGTTGACGATATGCAGTCGCTATTGATTTCTGTGTTTGAGGAAGCGTCTAAATAAGGTAAGGGGTGAGAGAGCGTTTGGATTCATGAGTCTAAAATATTGTGAGATGAACGGGAAAACCGTATTTCCCAACGATTCATCCGAGGCTCGCTACATATGGTAGTAGCCCTTTGAGGGATAAATTAATTAATGTGCAAATATGGAAATTGTGAGATTAAAATATAGAATAGAAATATTTGTAAGGTGTTAATTGATTTAATTTCTTTAAATGTGTGGTATTTGATGTTATTGTGATATTGAGTGTCGAATTAATTTTATGTATATGTTTGATTAGATGAGTTTATGTGATCTGATAATAAAAGATGGATGTGTTGTGATAATTTTATGTGATGATGATGATGTATGAATAATAATTGTGATTTTATAAATTTGTGTTTGAAATGACGGTCTTAATAGAGTGACATAGGCCAACAAGGGGAGAAAATAAATAATAAGAATTTGTGAAGTGGAGATTATTTTGTCATCATATAGATAGGGTCTGACAAGCTTAGTGATTCCGGGGAAGTGCAACTGAATTGAGCCTGATCGTGGTGGTCTACTGTTGAGCCTTAAGGCAAGATTGTTAGACCTTGGAGGTATTCGGGTGGGGAATTCCTAGGTGACTTGGAGGTAGCACTCCAAATGTCGGGAGCTACCATGCAACACACGTTTACCTCGACTGTCGCGTATATGTGTCTCGGGTTGAGTTGAGGGAATCTATGAGGACAGAGCCAATTTGAATTGTCCGTCCACCGGGATGGTGGCATGGTATCAGACCTCCTAACCAAGTACTTCAGAGTTAGAATGGTAACACATTGTGAAGTAGAGTCTAAGTTCATGCATAACATTGCATTTTCTTGTGATTGTTTTGTTGTTGATGGGTTTCAAAAGTTATAATAGTTTCTCTGAGTTGATTTGATGCATATTATAATGAGATAATTATCTTACTTGAGTGATTTTGATGTTATAATATGGTACTATTTGCTTGAATATTTTGATGTATCGTAATGTGGTTATGATACGGTCTATTATGATTGTTTGCGTGTTCTTCATACTTATATTATACTATCAACATGATTTCAAAACTCACCTCCTTCGTTGTTTGTGTTTGACTGGTCTGACCCTGCGTTTGCGAAATCGCAGTTATTACAGGTTAATGAGTCTTGAAGTTCAAGTTTGGGAGAAGCCTCGCTCTGATAGGTGATACCGGGAATGAGAGTCATAAGTTGTATTTTTATTTGTTTAATTAGAAACAACTTTTTGGTATGAAACCATATAACTAGTAATTTTTTGGAATTAAATTAAGAAATTCTAGTTAAATCAAAGTTTATGGAGATTGTACTATTTTATATGAGGAAAAAGTTTAAAGTGTTCATTTTCAGTTTTGAGGAATGTGATATCTCAAATTAATTATAAAAGTTTTTATTCCCTTGAAAACATATTTGCTTTATCCGCTGCGAATTAAAGTTAAAAATTCTATTATAAATTATTATATATTATTTTGGGGTTTAGAATATCACAATCCGGCGTATATCTGATAGTTATTTTGAAAATTTTATTAGTGAGAACTTATCTCGTGTATGATAGTTCAATCTCATAAGTAACAACTTGTCCCGTGTATGATAGTTAATTTGAAAATTTTATTAGTGACAAATGTGTCATGTGTGATAGTTCAATCTCATCAGCGGTTAAAATTTGTGTTATGTATGATAATTATTTTAAAAAATTTATTAATGACAACTTGTTTTGTTTATGAAAATTCAATCTCATGATATTAAATTTCTTTTGTCATTATAAGAGTTGTATATAATTAAAGGTTTAATAGTATTTTTGATCCATGTAATATTGGATAAATCGAGTTTTAGTCCTTGTATTTTTTTTTCTTTCTAAATTATATCCCTATCATTTTAGATTCTTTAATTTTAGTGTGGCATTTAATTCAGGACATTGAAATACATTGAGTCGACATGCTAATTTTTTATGGTGAGTAATTTCACTTTTTTTTTAGCTAAAACTTAAAAAATAAAAGAACAAAAATCGGAGACATAAACTTTATCCAAGAAAAAATAAAAAATAGACAAAAATGTGCAAAAAAAATGGTCATCAAATCATGCAGATTTTCTAGCTCTTTGGCGGAAATTATATAATATAACTTTCTTTTGTATATTCTTTTTTCTTGTCTTAGAAATCATCTCAATAAAAAGTTTTTATCTAAAAGTAGAACTACTAGCCATTGCCTTCTCTTCAGCAACATCTATATCTTTTTTAAAACTCTCAATATCTAGAAGTCCTAAGCAATCCTAGGATGTAAATTGTCATCAGTAATAATAAAATTTGAATATGTCATACTCCGCGTCATATCCTTTGAGTTGATTTCTAAATCATAAGAGTTTTGATGGTTTTGATCATTGTTCCCTCTAACACCGCATTACTCAAAGAACCAACAGTACGCATATCTAAATGTTGATAATCTTCTCGTAGATAATGTATGTTAGCTAAATTAGATAAGATGGAACCAAAGATCTCATGAATTACATTTTTAGCACCCTATGTAGTCTAGACCTCAACTAAATCGTAGTAAGAAATTTCTTCACAATTTTTATTTATTTTTTCCTGATTAGAGGGAGATTCTTGAATAATAGTGGTGCCTCCTAGTTCAACATTAGTTCATCTACCATGAAAGTTATTTTTCATTAATCTCGTTGAAGGGGAGTTCTAGCAACACACTCTTTAACACACATTTTTTAATACTCTCTCTTTGATTGGTAAAAATTTACAGAAGTCCCACCAAATCATGTGGGTTCCATATAATATGTTGGGACTCATGTGGATTTTGACCATTAAAAAAAAATGTATTGAAAAGTATGTGTTGTTACCATTATTCTCTCATTGAATAAACTTACCTACATCAGATTTCGTCCTTAATCTCACTAATGTCATTGAATAAACTAATCTATCTCTCAAATTAACAAAGAAATACATCAGAGTTGACGTTAAAGACAAATTACTAACAAAAGAATGTTTACTAATATAACTAGTGACTTTTGAAATATCTATTTTCTTTACTAAAATGAAATTATATTCATGCATTTAATTTAATAGAATACATCGATTGATTGAGAACAACAAAAATCCAAAGTCGTTAAAATTGAAAAAGATAAATTTGCGAACAAACTCAAAATATCCATGTTAAAAGCATAAAACAGCAAAATGCCAACAAATGTGACATTAAGGTGCTCGAAATACTATCTGTAAAGTTTAGCTCAATTGAAAAATAATGATATCGTTAGGATGTATATTATGTCTCGAATTCGAACTCAGGATCTTGCAATTGTGTACAAATTGAATTGTATGAGTTTGGAGTTCATATGTAAATTTTAATCAAATGAACACCACAACTAAATGAAAAACCATACAACTTCAGTCGTTTTTAGTCGATGAAATCACAGACCAAATAAAAATAAATAAATAAATAAAATCTATATAAAACCACTTATTTAAATAAAAGAAAAAAATTTAAATAATTAATTTTAAATAAAAAATGACTATAAACCATTCATTCAAATAGATAAAAAAAATGAACTGATTAAATTTTCTTCTTAGGAGGAGGCTAGAAGAGTTTTGTATCAACATTCCTTAAAATATTTCATAAAACAATAAAACCACATCATATCTATTTTATTTCTAACCTCGTTCTCTATTTGTTTTTCCTCACTTTTCACACTTGTTTTCACCTCTTTCGCTCATCTTTTGGCCAAACTCATTAGAAGAGTTGATCCCAAATATTGAATGCAAGTGGGTAATTTGGAAGAATCTCTGAGGCTTAAAATGTCTAAAACTGGCGTGTGGAGACCATGTGCACTGTGGACCACACGTTGTAAAAACAATAACATCATTGTTTTTTAAATTAACGTGCAATGGTCGATTTGTCGATTGAAATTTGAATCAGCCAGCAAGTATTGTGAGGATTGTTTGCTATATGACAAATTTGAAGATTCAGGCTTGTGGATGGCACACGCAACTTAAGATAAAATTGATGGGCACGAAAACAACTCAATATTTTATATTTTATAGGATGGTGTATTTGTATTCTATTTTGTATTAAGTTGTGTGTTATAATAATATTATTTTTTAATGTATTTGTTTTAGTAATACATTTTTATTATTTAATGAAATTTAAATTTGTAGTGTAGTTCGAATTAATTTTAAGAGAAAAAATTGTTAAATTTAAAGATTAAAATATTTGTAGTTCGGTTCGTTTTAGATGAAAACTAAAAAAAGTTGATTTGATCTAATTCAAATTAATGGTTTGATTTGGACTGGTTTTCGATTGATCAAAATATTTGTAAAATATTATTTAATAATAATATTATAAAATTACATTAATATAACAAATTTGAAGCAAAATATATATATATATATATATAATATGCTAAAAATTAATATTAATTAATAATGTAGATCAATTATGTTTGAATTATATGAAATAGTAATAAAAATATATCAAATTAAACAAATAAGTATTATTAAAAACTAATTAAAACTAACGAATAATAGTTTAATACAATATTTCATACTAATAAAAAATAAATAATTATTAAAATTTATAAATGCGGCTTAGTTCAGTTTGAATTGATTTTTAAAAATGAAATTTGATCATATCCAAGTAGTCTTCACAAAAAAGATCCAATCCAATAATACTCGATTTTATGCGGTTTTTCATTTTTTTTATTAGTTTGCGATTTTGTTTTAGATTTGTTTGGATGTGAGATCCCCTAATTAAAATACATCTCATTAAGTCTATAAAGTTTAGTTTAACTGACAAATGTTGATATTATTAAGTTGGATATCGAATTCTAAATTCAACTTGAATTTAAAACTACGCAATAGTTAGTGAGTTTTAGGTGATAATTTTGCCTACATAAAAAAAATACATCTCATCATGAATTATTTTGACGCAATGTCAGTCAACTTATTAAATAGATTTTTTAATAATTCAACGATTATTAATTCACATTGTAAAAAGTATATTAAGTGTGTTTGCAATCACCGTACCAATTCACATTCGTAACGTACACATATTCAGTACAATATAAAATTTATTGACCGTAGTGTTTATTTTCTGGTAATGTAAGAACCTTTTTCACTACTAACCCTTCTCAATTCATATCTATTTTTTATGACTTCTTAAAGACACATGTTAAAAATCAATAAAATAAAACTTTGACTTGAAAATAGCACCACCCATATATTAAAACATTGCATAGTTGTTATGGCTAATGGAAAAAAAATTGTTTTGGACCTGTATTTGACCCGTTTAGGTCCAAATGCATTCATTTAGAGGCCTGAAGCTACTTTTCAAACCCCCACATTTATAAAAAAAAATCACATGCTTTTGGAAGTGTAACCTCATGCTATATAATTTATCAAAAACTATACTTCTAGACAATATAAATTTTGCATTTTTTTCAAATGTGTACATTCAAAGTCATTTAGAGGGATGCAAAAAAATTTCCCAGGATAGATTGATGTGGATGACAAACCCACTAAATAATACTAAAAGTTTCTACTAAATAAATGATTGTTAATATAAAACACATACATCTCTGAAATAAATCATATTGCCGTGTCCCCGAGATCCATAAAACACTTGTATGAAAACTCAAATAAATGTTAAATTTTTCTCTCTCTTTGTTATGACACACCTCAAACACATTAATGACTAAGTGCAATGCAATTAGGTTGTTACTCGTCAGATCAAAGATAGGCATTCATTATGATACCTACCACAAGACCACAACCATTCTCTCAAGTTGCTGCCATTGTTTCCTGTCATCAATCGTTGATCTTTCTCTCCTATTCAACATAGATGCTTTCTCCCTCTTTCATAGGTCACTGGAGGAGAATATAAGGTGGACACTGCCACTACAAAGTTCTCAAATATTTTTTTAAAAATAATACTACTTCAGTTTTTTTTATAAGAGACATTTAAGTTATAATTTAGTCAAACAAATATTGATTTATTTGATCCACATTATGTACCAAATATATCAAGTTTTGTTGAACAAATCATAACTCAAATGTCTATTATAAATAAACCAAAGTGAATAATTTAAAAAAAAATTACAAAAATAACTACGATAATTATAGAATAAATTAAATTTTCCAACCTAAATTTTAACTATGTGACTTGTTAATTTTATCTAGAGATATAAAAATTAAACCAAATGATCCTATGATCTCAAAATTTTAATCAAAACTAATTAAACTAGTTTGATATTTTTTTAAGGGTTTGAGTTCAAATTAATCTAAATCAATAAATCCGACCTTTATTAATTTGAGATATAATTTCACGTGATTTTTAAATAAATCGCTTAACACTCAAATCAAACCATTATCTTTTATCAACACTATGTCAATATTGGTATCTTAAACAATGTGTTATGTTTAAATGTATTTTAATAATTATATATATTATTTTTATTCTTGTAGTTAAGAAAATTGTATTAATAGTGTAAAAATTTAGATTTAATTTGTATGCATCGACGATGTAAAAATATTTTACACCGTCAATTAGTCATAACTGTTAGATTAATAAAACAGTTTGACTTATATCATAATTACTTTTAAAGTCACACTTATAGATGTTTGCGATATGTAAAAATTTTTACATTGACAAAACATAACAATTAAACTCTAAAAAATTTAGTGTTTGAAAAAAAATAGATTTTTAAAAACTAATTTTTAATTATTAAAAATGTCAACCAAAATTTAATCTAATTCGTCTCTCTAATAAGTGTTAAAAATTTGATTGTCTAATAAGTGTTAAAAATTTGATCATCAAATATATTTTTGTAGATTATTTTTGTAAATCTACAGTTTAAAGTTCAAATTCTGCCACCGTATGAAGCTTCAGCTCCCAACAATATATATGACACTTTATATCTGTAAATCTATATAATTAAGTTCAAGAAATGCAAACATAACAGAGTTTAGTACCCTTTAGCAGTGCTGACCTAGCTTTTATTACTGGCTGCATTTTGTTACATTTTTATTAAGCCCCAAATTAAAATAAATGCTATATTGCTATTAGATAAATAATATAAAAGGTATATAAAAACTGCACCAATTTGTAACAACCGATCTTTGTTCTATGCACATTGGTTTATAATCATGATTGATCAAAGTTTGCATTGCAATCTCATGTTGAATGTAGTTCGGTTGGTGAGCTAAGGCCTAAGTTAAGCGATGCAGAAGAAGATTTAAAACAGAGGTCCCAGAGTTTAAACCTGAAAAACTAACATAACTACTAATTTACTAACATTTACCTATAAAAAAACAAAAAACTTAGATCATAATCATCAACAAGTACCAAAGAGACTTTTCACTTTCCTTAAATCACAAATCACAACACAAGATCCAAAGGTTTTAGAACTTATCTGAAATACATATTTACTACTTACAAATAACCTCCCAACCTGCATGCAACAAAGGCTTTTACAGAATTTCAAACTAATAACAAAATAATGTGAAAGTTTTAGAACTTATCTACAGGTACACCATCTCTTGTAACATCATATGCTTCTCTACTCCTTGTTTTCTTCATGCCGGCTGTCACAAAGAGCTTTGATCCTTCGGAGACAATGGTTGTCACTTTTACCCAGATTATAACTTTTGTCTTCATTCCGTCTATGTCTGCTAGCTTTCCTTTCTCCAGATAACCAGTTATGGTGGTGAAGAAACGCAAGACGGATGAATCCTTGTAGCCTACTTCGCAGACTTGAGGAACAAAGACTACAAGCTTTCCTGTCTCTTCATTGAATTCGTAGTTCGTTGCATCGCGAGGAAAGATTCCTATTGGTAGATCATACTCCATTAGCAACTCTGGTAATGGCTTCTGCATCTTTCCTGTAAAGTTACTTTTCATTAAAAAATAGAACACATGCAACTATTTTATAGAGTTTAAATTCGAAATCGAAATTCCAAAGCAACAAAAACAATTTATGATAAATTGATATAATCAAGTGCCCTTTCAATATAGAAAGTTATCTTTTGATGTTCTACAAATACTATTAGTTATGTCCAGTAGATTTATGTGATTTCAAATCTTATGAAAAACATGCGTTTAATACACTTCATTAACAATAATAGCTGTTATATCAAGTAGGATCTTGATAATATTCATACTTATTGCTTGAGGGAAGCCTCTTGGATTAAATGCAATTCATGAAATATAGAAATAAAGCAGAACTATTGGTGGTTTTGCTTCATACCACTAGTGTCAAATGCCTTTTCAGATAATTTTTGCTAACAAAATTGTAGAAGGAAAGATCGCAAAATCATATCCCCACAAGATTTTTTGTAATCGATTTTAATTGTAGAATTGTAGAAAAGAATAAAAAATTATTGACATACAATTCCTACAGTTTAAATTCCTTTTCATTGTTTAATTATTCTTCAAATAATTCTGAAAGTAGCTTTGCGAAAAATTAGCAAAATAACTTGGTAAAAACATAGTTTCAGTGCATATATTTATTTCAAAACCACCAATTACAAAGGTGTATATTAAGAGAAGAAGCGCAAAGGATCTGAATCATACTTCTAAATTGCAGTTTGTAACCGCAATTGCGGTTGAAATATAAAGTTTTAGAGCTCTCTGCAACAACATCTCAACCAAAATTGCAGCTGCATTGACCACATTTGTCTGCATTTTGTCACAATATCAATGTTTGCAGCGTAACAGTAACCACAATTTAGAATCATGATCTGAATACAGTTAATGTAATTGAGTGCAGGGGGGGTAGGGTGGAAAGCTTGATCAGAACAGATATGAAAAAAAGATATGAGATAAGATAGAAAGGTAATTAAAAAA
This sequence comes from Cicer chorassanicum, assembly GCA_037974735.1. Classification (NCBI taxonomy): domain Eukaryota; kingdom Viridiplantae; phylum Streptophyta; class Magnoliopsida; order Fabales; family Fabaceae; genus Cicer; species Cicer chorassanicum. Next base: position 70,829,310 of record JBBPBP010009779.1, read on the forward strand.
ATTGAATTGAGTGCAGTGAGAGAATGAAGTCTCTCAATATCCTATGTTACCTATTTTTAGTTTCAGCTCTTCATCTTTCATTCTAAATCCATAAAACAGGTACTGATACCACACACTGATATCAATATGTGCAGGAGAATAATATATTACATTCATCCTAATTGTGTTATGATCCAGTTTCTAATAATTTCTTAATTTGGGATAACAAGGTTAAAGAAAAATGAAATCTTAAATATTGCACAGGTTTCATAGCCTGGAATTGAAATATAAATATTTGAGCAACATATGTAAATAGGAAATACAAACCTTTTATTTTGTTGACCAACCATTTGGTTCCGCCTTCGATACTATTTGATATTGACTGCCCATCAAAAGAAGAAGGTGTCAGTAAAGACCTTACCCAAGCAATGCAAATATTCATCTTTGGCATTTGTTATAGTTTTGGGGAAGCATTTAGTTTTAAAATTGAACATATGAGAGGGATCATTATCTCTAACAGAAAGATAGGGTTTATAACAAAGATAATGCTGGATTATACAATCACTTTCAATTTCTCAGCCACGAGCAAAATCAATATTAAACTCTTAATGATTGCACCTTTTCCCACTATTCATAGCAAAATACTACATTGCATATACAAAGCAGGAACAACGTAGCACTAACACATCAGATTGAAGGTGTGTCCGGTGCCCGGCACGTATTAGTGTCCGACACCTATACATGCAATTACATTCAATAAGTTCCATTTTTCACGTGTCAATGTCAGTGCTTCATAGAGCAGGAATAGGTAAATGCTGAGTCAATCAGTAATTCTTTAGCAAAAGAACACATTTACTTTCATTAAGCTAAAAGCTTTCAACTTTTCAAGCACCTGACAGTAATCAAGTATTCAGACAATTATATAATTGGTATATTTTAGGGCACAATTTGACACTTCAAACTTGTTTAATCAAATTAGAAACATTATATCATAGGGTGCCTTACATACCTAAGTTGGAGAGCCTCACCGCCTTCCCTTGTTTACTTTGTTACTCACAACTTAAATATCCCTACAAAGCACTCAAACTACATAAACCTAAATTATTTTTACTGACAGAACCTATATCTCATATAACTTCACTACTCCCTCACCATATCAGAATCATCTCATTAATTATAAAATCTTAAGAATTAAACCATAGATAATATGCCTATATCTCATATTCATCAATCAACTATAATTAAGCTTAGAGCCACATTTCCCTTCACCAATATATCATTACTTATTCATTAAAATCAAGAGTTGGTAAATGCAATACCAACAAGGCAAGTTCTACGGTGACCATCTTGATAGGTGGTCCAGGGTGGACCAATACTTAAAAATCATCCGAAACTCTAACAACGATCCACGACACCCGTTAGAAGTATAAGGTTACGGTTCTCTTCACCCTTAAAGCTCAGACAGTGACGTGATCAGTGTCAGTTAGACAAAAACAAGGAAAAACGAATATGATTTGAGTTTTGAGGCATGCATATTCGCTTTTCATTGTTTTTGTCAAGCCAACATCAATCAAGTTGCCGTCTTAACCGTGAATACAAACCAAGACTCACAACAGTTCTCTTCACCCTTAAAGCTCAGACGGTGATGTTATCAGTGTCAGTTAGACAAAAACAAGGAAAAACGAATATGATTTGAGTGTTGAGGCATGCATATTCGCTTTTCATTGTTTTTGTCAAGCCAACATCAATCAAGTCGCCGTCTTAACCGTGAATACAAACCAAGTTTCACAGCAGTCGGCCCCCTCCAACTACAGTGCAGTCAGGCACATCTGGTAATCAGACAGTCCAAATTTCAAACTCAGATTTTAAATTCAAAAAATAATTAAAATCCGAACTTGAAATATGGATAGTTCGATATCAATCGTAAAGTCCAGATGTGCTGACTGAATTGCAGTCAACAATCAAAATTCTCATGAATACGTGGAGAATGCTACTTCCAAAATGTGTCTACCGCATTTAGAATTTCAAACAACTTTCAAGCACCGCGTATGAATTCCCTACCAACAAATAATAAAATTTGGGGAAATAAGTATTTACCAATTAAAAATTCAGATATCTTACAACAGAAGAAAACTTGTTTTTTTTTTGCAATACCCTATACATTCAATTTTCCTTAGTAGTTATCAAAACTCACACTAAACAAACAAAAATATTATCATCAAACATAACAGCGTGGTTCCAATTTCCACAAGGTGCAATTATCTAAAAAAATTAATAACTTTTGCATCGTTTTTCAGATCAAATATATTCAATTCAATAAATAATAATTAAAAATAAAAATTGAAAAGGGGAGATTTACATTGAGGTCATCACCGACGGAATTAAGCTCCTTGCTGGCTTTCTGATTGAACCAATAGGATCCAACCTTGTTGAATACTTGATCCATCTCCTTCTACAACAACACCCTAAAACGCAAGTCGTTTTGATCCAAAACGCTATTTATCTTTAGTAAATTCGCAATCTCTCTCCTTTGTTTCGGTGAGAGAAAGAGAAAGAAACAGAGATGAATGTCAAATGAGATGATGGAAGAGAACGAAGTTGCCTGCTTCTTCGCAAGGACTTTTTCGTAAAACTGTATTTATTTTTTCAGCTTCCGAACATTTATACCATTTATATTATCCCTACCTCTTAACTTAATTTCAGGTCAAAGTTCAAAGTTCGTTCTAAATTTGATAGTATGATTGATTGTTAAAACTGAAGTTATGAGGTATTTATACTCCATAGACATCACTTCATATCGGTGATAATCGTTCATAGAGGTTTGATGAACTATGCAATGATTTAGATGAGAGATTTTTTTACTTTTTCTTAACAAAACTCCACTAACGCTGAAATTATTTAAAAACAGATCAAATAGAAAAAAAAAATAATATAAAAAACTAAATTTTAACTGAAATTAAGTTACGGAAACACGAGTGGTGTTTAGCGTATGTAAAAATTAATTTACACTATAGTCTATTTACTATGTGTATTAGACTAAATACTAGGTGTATTTTTTTTTTTTTAAATAGTTATCTAAATTGACTTTTTGTGTGTGGAGAAACTACTCATAAAAGCTTCTATTTTTAAATAGTTTTTAGATTTATTTTTAATTTTTTTTATAAAAACTGTAACGACCATTAATTGGTCAAAATAAAACAGCCATTAAAATATTATCAATTAACCATAACACCTACAATGGTACTCATACCATACTTCAAATGTTCAAAAGCCAAAACCTTATTTGGCTTCCAAAATTCTTTTGGTTGTAAAATCACCACCATTCTACTAAAAAGAAATTATTCTATTTCTAAAAGCTTCAATTCACGGAGTTTAGCATTAAAAAATATGTTCAATTCAGCTTTAATCAGATATTTTCTGTAAATTTAACAGTGTAATATGCACGGTATTATTAAATTACTTGATATTACATTTGTAAAGTACTATTAATAAAAAGTTTGTCTTTAAATATAATTTTTTTTTTAATTTATTAGATGCATTTTTTATTTTTTCTAAACATAATCCTAATTACCACTACTTATTTGTCTTGCAATATAAAAAATCATTATTGAATACATCAAATACACATATGACATTTCACTAATTTTTCTATAAAAAATTAACATATTAACTACACTATTAGTTTTTTTAAATAAGAGTTAAATTTATAATAAAGATTTATATCTTTTTATTTTAAAAGATATGATAAATTCTACTATAATTAACTCACACAACTATGGTGTTTCGAATTCCAACTCAAGACAAGACATCCAAACTAACAATATCGGCATTTGTTAGTTGAACTAGAATTTAAAGACATATTTATATTTTGATATGAAGGGGGAAGTATTTTGGATAGAATTTTTATTTATTGAAAACAGGAAATGTGTGATGTGTATGCAAATTAAAGTCCTATATTATGAAACTGTACATTTTATTTTATTTTATTAAAGATTTTTAATTAATTTCCGTCAAAAAAATAATTAATTTAAGGAGGATATTTTTATCTTTGAAAAAATAACATTATTTTGTGTCTTGTCACTTTTTTTATTTATTCAATAATATGGTGATCGCGATGCGGTTCGGATCAGTTTTGATGCAAAAATCATATGATCCAAAGATAAAATTACGCGCGGTTCAATTAGGTTTGGATGACAAATTTTAAAAAATTCAATTTGATTTGATCAAATTTTAAGCGGTTTTAATTTGAATCGGTTATTGGAAATTCAAATTTCATTGTAAAAAAAAGTATTAATATTAAGAAAACACGCTAAAATAGTAGATTTAATATAAAAGATAATATATAATATATTTAAATTTAACTTTACGGAATATAAATAATCGACTATATTTGAAATACATGAAATAACAACAAAATAGATAAAGAAATCCGAAATTTAATTTGATTCGTGTGATTTTCACAATAGAACATCCAAAATATATCTAAAGTATTCGATTTTGTGCGCCCTTTAATTTTCTTATTGATTTATGTTTTTCATTTTTATTTTTATCGATTTAGACGTGAACACCCATTTTAAATACTATTATTCTTTGACTCTTATTTTATTTATCTTTTTCTAAAATAATAATAAAAATAACATTTATATTTTAATTTACTTTCTTCATTTTAAAATATGAATTGTGTTCTCCACTACCTAATGTATTACTCTATCTTGTCCCAATTATAAGAAGAAAAACAAAAACAAAATCAATATCAGTAAATTTATTTATTTATGACTATTATTTTTTGAATATTTTTACAAATATACTTCTTATAGAAAAGTATAAAATATTAAATACAATCACTAATATTTAAAACACAAATATTAAATAAAGATAAAAAAATTATTTAAAAAATAAATGTATATTAAAAGTCATAGCTTTTTATGTGAAATATTTCTAAAATATTGGATAATATATGTATCCATAATTGGTATCTAATTGATATGTTATTGTTGTTGGTGTAGTGGTTGTGTTCTTTGTGTGTCACAACAAGGTCCCGAGTTCGATTCTCGCCTAGCTTTCGATGCGGAAAAAGGCGTTGTTTAACCACTAGGCCATCGCAACGGTTCAATCAATCTTTGAATGTTATATGTATATATACCGTTTCGCAAAACAGGGCAGAACCAATAATTCACTTTGGACAGAATAAAGACACGGATTTTAAGATTTTGTCATCCACTTTTCTCACATATTCTTATACTATAAGTCATCTTATTCTTCTCTAATGCATGAGTGAAGAATAGGAAACATTATTTTGTAACATACTATTGAAATATACGCTTGGTGTGATAGTGCAAATCTTATCAAGGTTTTCCAAAGTACCCTGAAGGGGATTCGCTGGTTATCTCATTTGCATCCGATTGGTGGGGGCGAATCGAACCTAAAGGCTAGTGTAACAACACGCTTTGGAATTTACTACAAATACTCTTCATCAACAACTTCATGATTAAAGTCTTGCAGCAATTGACACCAACATATCCAACAATCTTTAGGTTCGATTCTATTTTCAATCAATGGCTGCATCACTCAAAGAAATGACTTCTAATTTTGTGAAGTTGGAGAAATTCGATGGAGGAAACTTTATCCGTTGGCAGAAAAAGATGAAATTTCTTCTTACAATTTTGAAGGTGGTGTATGTTCTGAACACGACAAGACCACTAGAGAAGGAAGTGGAAACATTAGCAGAAACAAGAGAAAGGCAGAAGTGGGACAATGATGACTACATATGCATGGGCCATATTTTCAACGGAATGTCTGACTCCTTGTTCGATATATATCAAAGTAGCATCTCTGCAAAGGAACTATGGGAGAAATTGGAGTCAAGATACATGTAAGAAGACGCTACAAGTAAGAAGTTTCTTGTTTCTCAATTTAACAATTATAAAATGGTTGATAATAAATCAGTAATGGAACAAATGCATGAGATTGAATGTATTCTTAATAACTACAAACAACATCAGATGCACATGGATGAAACCATTATTGTATCCTCCATAATAGACAAACTTCCACATTCGTGGAATTTTTTAAAAAAAATCCATGAAACATAAGAAAGAGGACGTATCTCTTGAGCAATTGGGTAATCATCTTCGTTTAGAAGAAGAGTACAGTAAGGAAGAGGATACTAAAAACCATTTTTCTTATGAAAAGGTCCATGTAATGGAGGAAGGAAATTCAAGCAAAACTTTTAAGAAAAGAAATCGAGATTTTGATTAATCTCATAAAAAAACACAATGGTAATGATGAACAGCGAAAGAAAAGAACAGGAAGTTGTTATCATTGTGGAAAACCAGGACACTTTAAAAATGAGTGCAGGTTCTTGAAAAGGAATAACAAAGAGAAGAATTCAAGTGCAACAAAAGATAATCTTGTTGCTGTCATTTCTGAACTCAACATGATTGAAGATGTTGAATCTTGGTGGATAGACTCTGGTGCTACCCGCCATGTGTGCAAAAACAAAGAACTATTTAAGACCATTGAGGAAGAAGATGGAAGTGTTTTGTACATGGGAAATGCCTCAACTGTCCAAGTCGAAGGAAAAGGAACAATGGAGATTGAATTCACTTCTGGAAAAATACTTACTCTTAAAGATGTATTTTATGTTCCTGATGTTAGGAAGAACTTGATTTATGTACCTTTACTAAATAAGTTTGGTTTCAAATGTGTATTTGAAGGAGATAAATTTATTCTCTCTACAGGGGGTATGTTTGTAGGGAAGGGTTACCTTTGTGAGAACATGTTCAAATGTAATGTTATTAGTAACTATAATAATAATATGATTTCTGCTTATATTGTTGAGTCTTATGATTTATGGCATATGCAACTAGGACATGTTAACTTTATAAAATTGAATGACATGATGAAATCAAATTTAATTCCGAATTTTGACAAACATTCAAATTCATGTACTACTTGCATGTTAACTAAAATTACAAGACAACCTTTTAAAAGTGTTGAAAGAGTTCTAAGGTATTAGATTTAATTCACTCTGATGTATGCGATTTACATGGTTGGCCTACAATTGGTGGTAAAAAGTATTTTGTCACTTTTATTGATGATTACTCTAGATTTTGTTATGTTTATTTAATGCACTCTAAAAATGAAGTTTTAGAAAAATTTAAAATATTTAAAGCACAAGTAGAACTTCAAAATGAAATTTTTATTAAGTGTTTTAGAAGTGATAGGGGAGGAGAGTTCTATCATCCTGAGTATTTTGAGTCCACTGGTATTGTGCATCAAACAACTACACCATATTCCCCACAACAAAATGGAATTGCAGAAAGGAAAAATATGGTATTAGAAGAAATGGTGAATGCCATGTTATCCTATTCCGGTTTATCTAAGGGTTATTGGGGTGAAGCCATGCTAGCTGCATGTTATTTGCTAAATAGAGTTCCTAACAAAAGGAACAAGATAACCCCGTATGAACTCTGGAAGAAAAGGAAACCCAATCTTAACTATATAAAAGTTTGGGGTTGTAGAGCAATTGTTAAGGTTCCTGAACCAAAAAGAAAGAAATTGGGAGAAAGAGGAATTGAAAGTGTATTTCTGGGATATGCTGAAAATAGCAAGGCCTATAGATTCATGGTTGCTGAATCTAATGACTTATATTTTGTTAACACAGTGATTGAGTCAAGAGATGCAATTTTTCAAGAAAATAGATTTAATTCAATTCCATATCCCAAGGAAATTGTACGTTCTAGTGTACAAAGTCTAGAAAATAATGTATCTAATAATGATACTTTGACATGTTCAGAACTCAGAAGAAGTAAAAGAGCCAGAAAAGAGAAAAATTATGGACAAGACTTCTTTATGTTCTTTGTAGAAGGTACAAATGATTCCATTAATAGTTATGGACCAATTTGCTACAATTTAGATAGTGACCCAGACACATATGAAGAGGCAATAAAGTCTCAAGACACTGCCTTTTGGAAAGAAGCCATCCAAGAAGAAATGGACTCAATGATGGGGAATAAAACTTGGAAATTAGTAGACCTCCCACCTGGATCCAAACCAATAGGTTGTAAATGGATCTTTAAGAAGAAAATGAAAGTTGATGGTACCATTGATAAATTCAAAGCTAGACTTGTTGCCAAAAGGTTTACACAAAAAGAAGGTAACGACTACTTTGATACTTATGCACCTGTTGCAAGAATTGCATCCATAAGAGTGCTTTTGGCACTAGCTTCTATCTATAAATGTGTAATCCATCAAATGGATGTTAAATCGGCTTTCCTAAATGGAGAGTTAGATGAAGAGGTGTATATGAAACAACATGAAGGATTTGTTATCAAAGGGCAAGAACATAAAGTGTGTAAATTAACTAAATCTTTATATGGGTTAAAACAAGCACCCAAACAATGACACCAAAAGTTTGATAAAGTTTTGCTTTCTAATGGATACAAAATAAATGAATCTAACAAGTGTATTTATAGTAAATTTCATAATGGAAATGATGTTATGATTTGTTTATATGTGGATGATATGTTAATCTTTGGCACCAATCTAGATGAGGTACACAAAACTAAAACTTTCTTATCAAAAAATTTTGATATGAAAGATTTAGGTGAAGCAGATGTGATTTTAGGAATTAAAATCATTAGAGATGGAGTAAATATTGGTTTATCCCAATCTCACTATATTGAGAAAGTGCTAAAGAAATTTGATCAATTTAATTGCAAACCTGTTTCTACCTCATTTGATCAAAATGTTAGTTTACAACCACATAAAGGATGCCCTGTGGCACAACTAGATTATTCAATGGTAATTGAATGCTTGATGTATGCCATGACTTGTACCAGACCTGATATAACATATGTTGTAGGCAGATTAAGTCGGTATACTAGCAATCCAAGTAAAGAACATTGGAAGGCTGTTAATAGAGTATTAAAATATTTAAAAGGAACAATTAACTATAGTTTAATCTATAGTGGATATCCTTCAGTTTTGGAAGGAGATACAGATGCCAGTTCGGTAACTTATGTTGAGGATCATGCTTCCACAAGTGGATGGATCTTCAACCTTAGTGGAGGTGCAGTTTCTTGGGGATCAAAGAAACAAACTTGCATTGCCGACTCCACCATGGTTGTAGAGTTCATTGCTCTAGCTGTAGGTAGTAAAGAGGCAGAATGGCTAAGAAATTTGTTGTATGAGATACCTATTTGGCCAAAGCCAATGGCACCAGTATCCATACACTGTGATAGTCAATCCACACTATCCAAAGCATATAGCCAAGTATATAATGGAAAATCTAGACATATTGGTCTAAGACATAGCTATGTAAAGGATTTAATTTTAAATGGAGTAATATCCATAGTGTTTGTAAGAACAGAAAAGAATCTTGCAGATCCTTTGACGAAAGGTCTGACAAGGGACATGGTGTTGAAGACATCATTGGGGATGTGACTCAAGCCCATATCTAATTAATCATCAATGGTGGAAAATCGACTCACACTTGAGTAACATCAAGTCTTGAGTTCAATGATAAAAGTATACTATTAGAATGATTGCAAGTACTTGAATATAGATACATCCCAAAGGTTGAAAGTACTTGGACCATAAGTATAAAGTTGGAAGGTTGAGTTTTACTCTTAATAGAAATATAGCATAAATTTACTGAAATACATATTATGGGTGTATTTCTGATATAGTCTAGCTATGTGAGGATGAAGTGAGGCCGCTTCGAATAGTTAAAAGGCTTGACCCTTAATTTCTCCTCAAAAGGGTACATGGCACAAGGCCTTATCAAATGTGTCATCTTTATAATTCTTTCGATAGTACCGACATTTCATGTGTAAGTTGTGCACACTTGTTCTAATGAATAACTGGTTCAAAGTTTGTCTACCAATCTATTCGGGATAAGTGGAACCCATAGCTTACTAAGTAGTGGTTCAAATCGTAAGATACCATTATCTGAAACCATGATATTTCCAAAATTATGGGACTAAGTATATTTTGAAAATGGTGGGGGATTTTGAGATATTTCCAAAATATTGGATAATATATGTATCCATAATTGGTTCTAATTGATATGTTATTGTTGTTGGTGTAGTGGTTGTGTTCTTTGTGTGTCACAACAAGGTCCCGAGTTTGATTCTTGCCTGGCTTTCTTTTTGAATAAATTCCGCACTGTTTAACCACTAGGCCATCGCTAGGCCATCGCAACAGTTTAATTAATATTTGAATGTTATATGTATATATATCGTTTCGCAAAACAGGGCAGAACCAAGAATTACACCTCTTTCTCAAGTGACATTATTTTTCTATAAATAGTGTCACTTTAGACAGAATGAAGACACAAATTTTAAGAGATTGTCATCCACTTTTTCCACATATTCTTATATTATAAGTCATCTTATTCTTCTCTAATGCATGAGTGAAGAATAGGAAACATTATTTTGTAACATACTATTGAAAGATACGCTTGGTATGATAGTGCAAATCATATCAAGGTTTTCCAAAGTATCGTGAAGGGGATTCGCTGGTTATCTCATTTGCATCCGATTGGTGGAGGCGAATCGAACCTAAAGGCTAGTGTAACAACATGCTTTGGAATTTACTACAAATACTCTTCATCAACAACTTCACGATTAAAGTCTTGTAGCAATTGACACCATAAGATCCAACATTTTATTTATAAAAATTGAAAAAAAATCTCACAAAATTCTTTTATAATTCATATATATTTCCTCGTCGGAGGGAATTGGCGTGATAGTAGGGTGACAATGATAATTTGAAGTTTATGGTGCTACTGAAATAACAAAAAAGTTTGATGGATACTTAACAAAGTGTTTACATTTTGAGAGACATAGAGATAAATAAAATGATGCGATATTTTGATGTTGTGATAAAACGAAGGATAGAGAAAAGAAAGATATTAAATGAGTGTAGGAAAATTGAAAATGCACAAATATCATTTTTGCTGAAATAATGTCATCAGAAACCAAAAGTACTTGATAGCGTCTCAAGTGTGTATGTTAGCGAACACGTTATTGAAGTTTCAGGCCGGGTTACAAGCATTAAGGATTCATAAATAGGTATATAGTTAGACTCAAATATCCTTATTTAACCTCATTCATTAATAGTATTACATATTTCTAACTTTTTCTCTACTTAGTAAATGAAATAACCAGTATTTATGGTAAGATTTTTAATGAGATATTTATTCAACGACCTATTTTCTTGAGTTTTGGCCTAATCCTCTTAAATTGTACCTAGTTCTCTATTATTTTTCGTTTAATATATATTGAAGTACTACAAAATGATAAATAGTAGCATTGAAGTGTCTGTACAAAGATCGGGTCAAATTTTAAACCCTAACTGGTTTAATCCTATCAAACTCGAGGAGTTGCAGGTTCATTAAGAATGGGACAAAATAAAGACAAGATCAGGTTAGTCCCAAGACAAAACGGCAAATAATAATATTTAAATTTAAAAAAAAACAATTAAACATAAATAAACTCATAATATTAAAGACTAAAATTATCAATAATATTAGAATGAAGGGAGTTTCTTATTTTGCTTTCGACATAACATTTCTTAAGCTGTGCTCAGATTTGATCGATGTTTAAGGATTAGGCATTGGCCTGGCCCGGCCCATGTTCCTTTTCGAATGAACAGACCAAAGAACGCCCTTTCCATACAACATGGGGGCAACTATTACACCCCCACCGTAATAATAATTTAACATATTTTAAGACAAGATTTAAAAACTCTTTCTATAGAAAATTGAAAGTGGTTGCTTATCCATTCCTAATACTACTTCTTTTCTTAATTATAAGTACGTTTTAAAGAAAAAATTGTTTATAAAAATGAATATTTTTTTATTTATTAAGTGCATTTAATTTTTTTTCAAACATTTATTTATATTACTAATTTGTCTCGATACGTGAAAAGTTAAATTTGACACATTCAAACATAAATATTATTTTTAGAACATTAACACATCAATTATACTACTAATTTTTTTAATAAAAGTGAAAAATAATGAGTGCTTATAATTAAGGACAAAGATAATATTTACTTAAAAATATATAAAAATACTATCAAATTGAAACTCTAATTAACATCATTAATCTTATTTTTTATTACCAGATTGAAATTTTACACACTATTGTAGGATCCATGAAAAATCAGAAATTTTGGGTGAATAGCATCGGACAAAAGTGAATAATATTCAAATGCCATAATCCATAACTTGGGTTACTTTACTTTAGAAGATTTTTATTTTTAATTAATTTGGGGTGGGTGTAGATTTGGTATGGAATAAACCTTTTCAATTGGGCCGTTATGACATGTTTATTTTGTTGGATTTAATTAGTCTAGTGGAAAGAATAGGAACTTTATTTAAATTAAAGAAAACAATATGATAAGCAAAGTAAAGTGACTTAAAATAAAATAGTTCCCTTTGATTAATTGGTTCTGAAAAGCATGCAAGTGGGATATATATAACTTATAAATCCAGCAACTAAGGGATCAGTGTTAGAATCTTTTAATTATTTTGTTGATAAAGTGTATACTTTTAATTTTATAGCCACATGAACCTAGCTAAAATTACAGGTTGGGGGAAAATGGTTCTTAGACATACATAAAGGACTTCTACGAGAGATTTAAGTATTGTTCCAAAATGGATTCTCAAGTTTCATATTAAACAATGTAAAAAAAAATTAGAGAATTATTATAAATATAAATGTAAAAAAGAAAAAAAAAAACAGAGAATTATTATAAATTAATATAAATAGTTAGTTTGAGTATTATTCACCACTACTATTCTAGTTTTTTTTAGAGTAATGTTAGTTTAGATAGTTGTGGGTCTCTTTACAACTTACAATTTATCAGTATAAAATTGTGTGAGAAGTTTAAAACTTTTTCGTACAAAAATTGTGCATGAAGATTTGAAATTTTTTCATTGTAAATAGTGTAAGTTGAGTGATAAAGTATTTTGTTGTGAGAATGTGGATTATATGTAAAGTGTAAATTATAAATTGACTTCTATTTCTTTCTTGCTTCTTAAATGTGTCTCTATTTATTTGAATATTTTCTCTTATCAATTTTCCAACATTAATAAAACTTAAGATATATAATTATAAATTAATCATCCAAATCAAATAATTATATACATTAAAATTTATAAACAAAATATAAATATCGACATATTTATTAAGATAAACTGGCAAGGACCTACATATATGGCCTATATGAACATCAAAATCAAACCTACCAATCACGCATAGGTGATAAGAATCATTGATCATTCTTCATTAATATATAACTATTATAATCAAACATTTCATTATATATTTTAATCCAGATATTAGGATATCAACAAAAACATCATTAAAAGAATTAAAAATAACTATTCTCTTTATGCAATAGTAAAAATTCAAAAATATTTTTAACTGTCTTTTCTATCATTACCATTATCCAAAAATACACATACCTTAATTTTTTATAAAATGTTGTATCTCGTATCCGATACCGATAATTGTATCAGTACGGGTACCTATATATCATAGCCCCACCATAATATTAATTGAACATATTTTAAGATCAAAATTACAAACTCTTTCAATTGAAAATTGAATAGTAATCCAAAGGCAATAATTCATAATTTGGGTTATTTTACTTTAGAACATTTGTATTTTTAATTAATCGTGGTGGGTGTGGATTTGATATGGATTAAACCATTTTAAATTGGCTGTAATGACATGTTTATTTTGTTGGGAATTACTCATTAAGTGGAAATAATAAGATGTTTATGTTTTTTTATTAAAAAAGTGGTACTCATTCATTTAAATTGTAGAAATTATATCGATCAAGAATAATATAATTCAAAATCGATAAAACTGAAAAAGATGAAATCTGCGAACAAACTCACAACATTTAAGTTAATAGCATAAAACGACCAACTTTCTACAAAAGTGACAACACGGAAAACAAAAATCGTTTATTTGATAACAGAGAATGAAAGAAACAATTTAGAAGGGTAATTTTAGAACAAAAATTTACCCTAAACCACTCTTTTAGATGAAAAAAGAAAAATAGAAAGAAAAAAAATCTTTGGCCATGTTTCATGGAGGGAGAGAGACCAATTGATTTGTAAAAATGTCTACAAGAATCAAAATTAATTAGAACATTATTTAAATTAGAAAAAAAAATGATAAAGCGACTTAAACAATATAATAGTTCCCTTCAATTAATTGGTACTGAAAAGCATGCAAGTGGGATATATTTATAAAACCATCAACTAAGATCGATCAGTCATAGAATCTTTTAATCTTTTTGTTGATAAAGCTCATAAAGGTTAGACTCTTTTAATTTTATGGCCACACATTAAACTTTTAAGACACCAAAAGCTTATAAATCCGATATGTGATCTGAACCTAACTAAAATTAGAGGTTGGAGGAATGGTGGTTGGGCATATATACAAAAGTTCTTAGAGAGATTCAATGATTGTTTCAAAATGGATACTCATCCAAGTTCAATATAGAATAGTGTGAAAAAGAGAAAAGTAGAAAATTATTATAAAATATAAAAAATTAGTTTTAATTTTATTCACTGGCAATTATTGTCCATTGTGTACATTGTTATGATATAGTTAGTTTGATATTTTTTATTTTTATTTTTCTGTTACCGTATTGTCCCTCTTTGAGAGATTAGTTTGAATTTTATTTTAGATAGTTAGGTTGTTGCTAGTTAGTTACTTAGATTAGTTTGTTAAACTTGTTATTATAAATACTTGTAACTTTACTTTTTCTTTTTTTAATGAAATATTTCTTTTTCATTAATAGATTGATAATATGGTATACGTGACTAAAAAACCCTAAAAATAAGGTTTGATTTGGGAAGAACTTAAGCAATGTTTTTCACAAGGTGATTTTGTTCGTATTTCTCAATACTTTGATGCATATATGATGAAGACATAAGTTACCAAGACATAAGTGAAGCCTTTCAAAGCTTAGGAGGTCCTACGACAAGGGTTTGTGCAAAGAAGGTCCAAAGTACTTTAGTTCAATTCATGATCAATTTAATAGAAGTAAGAGAACAAAATGTAGGAGTGGAGTCAAAGTTTGGGCTTGTCATCCAAGCAAGTGTTAAGGGCGTGAACCACATGCTTGCTGCCCCATTTTGATTATTTCCTAATTTTTCTTTTGACTATGTTATTTATTATTTTTTTTGGGGGGATTTTTTTTTAATTATAGGATGTGTTGATTTTTAATTTTTTTAAGTTACTTTGGTAACAAAAGTGTGCTTAATATGTGATTTCATCTTGATGTTTGTGATTTCATTTGAGACTTGGTTTGGAGTTTGAAAACTGGTTTTGTGTCCTGCAGAGAAGGAAGAGATGAAGTGGTTGTACTCAAGGTTTCAGGCACGTTGGGACTATTTTCTTTATCTGGTTTTGTTGGATTGGTTGTGATGAATTTTTAGGTTGAATGATGGGTATTAGATTGAAGAGATGAATATTGTTAAATTTTTGTGGAAAAAATAAAAATAAAAATAAATAAAAATTCAAATTATTTGAAAAGATGGAATATATGACTCAACATGTTTGATTTTTTATATTTCAAATGAAAATATCATTTCACTCATTTTTTAATCATTAGTCCAAAAAAAATTATTTATTTTAATTATTAAATTATTTAAGGTTAAAATACACTTTTGGTCTCCTAAGTTTTAAAATAATGGTGATTTTAGTCCTCTTAATTTGAAAATTGCAATTTTAGCCATTTTACAAATAGTGAACCCCTTGAATTGTTTCGGTAAACGCTAACGTAACACTTCTTTCTTTTTTTTTATTTTTTATTTTTTTTTATTTACGATTACGTGAAATATACTTAGGAATGTCACTTCATTTATTTATTTATTTATTTAAATT
>JBBPBP010009779.1:70845560-70867515 GCA_037974735.1 Cicer chorassanicum
AATAAATGAGCCCTATTCAACATAATACAAAAAAAAAAAAAATAAGGCCATGTTAGTGAGAGGTTGGAATGAAAACCATCTCCAACCGTGAATTCAATATGAGTTTATTAAATGGGGTAACTCATTCATTTTTTACTCCAAAACTCAACATGGTTCATTAAATAGGATTCACTATCCCACAAACAAAACTATATTAACTTTAATTTATATATTAATATTTTAATTATATTTAATTTTATTACAACTTAAAATATTAATTTAAATATTTCAATTAATATTATTATACATTATTTTAATTTAAATTTAAAATAAAATTGAACTTAAATTTTTATAACAATAATAAAAATTAAATGTTAAAATAAACGACATAAATAATTAATTATAAAAATAAATAATAATAGGGTAACAGTCATAAATTTATTATTATTAATAAAATAATTAAAAAGGTAACGGATATAAATTTATTATTATTAATAAATTAATAAAAAAGATAACGATTATAAATTTATTATTATTAAATTATAAAAGTACCGTTCCTAATAGAACTGCGATAACATGCACAACTTCCAAAAAACTCACTTTTACATTATTCCACGCTAGCGGACGAACTTATTTTACTTCTGTCGAAGGTCTTCTAACTTGAATTGAGAATGTAAAATGCTTGCAATAAGAGTTGGTTGTGTTTTTTTTCCAGATTTATGTTTCTTCATACCCTAAATACCAATTTTGATTTTAACACGGTTATTAACCATTTCTATTTTAATCTAAGGTATTTAAATTCAATTAATTTATTAATATAATTAATTAAAGGTTATTTAATTCTAAAAAATAAAAAAGTACACATTCATCGATATTTACACCCTCACCATTGCCACGTCCTTATTCATCAATACTAATAACGGGAAATAACCACTATTTATTTGACCCAAAAGTGAAACATACTTGAAGATAAAGCACTCAAATAATTTCTTTTACATGCCAAAAACTAAATTGAAAATTTATGGTACAACTTCCATATTAACTTTATCAGAATGTTCATCAACAATCGACATAATCTCACAAAACACATTGCATCAATGTCAACCAATGATCATGTGCTAATCAACAACTTGTATAATTCAAGTTGTATCAATACATCATTGACTTCAATTTTCCACAAGCCAATATTGGTTCTTCGATCAAATATCTATGCCAAAACTTCACTAAACTTGAAAAAATTGACATTGTAGCGGGATAATAACTGTAATTCGTGGCATAAATAGCTTCTTAGGAAAAAATAGTGAGTAATAAAGGACCACTTAGTAACCAAGTCTTTCTTAGCAAGAACATTTCATATACAACACTTCTACAATATCAAATTTCTTTTCTGATGTGGAAGATTATACATTGTTGCAACCATAAAGCATATTAAGAATTTAATACCGTATTGAACCAAAAGCTATTGATACCAAATGTTGGGAAAAAATAAACTAGAGAAATTAACATTCAAAATTCCACCTTTTGGCAAATTATCCTTTGTAGGAATTCTATTATTGAGCACACTCTAAACAAATAATGATACTTTCAACGAAACTGTCTTATTCAAGATGAAATCATGTAAGGGTGATCTCTTAGCTTCCTCCTCATTGTGATCAAATTGCCTCGTCCATTTGTCAAACACATTTTCTTGCAAAGAAACATTAGCCGACAAAGCACAACAATTATGAACTAACCCCTCTTCCTAAGAGAACAAATGTCTCTTACACCTCTAACCGACCCCATCAACACCCCACTGAATTCTACCATATTCTCCACAAACACATTTTTATCACCAACAACCTCAAATAATGTACTATATTTATCACAAAGCACTCCACCCTCCATCCAAGAATCACACCAACTATTATTCTCAGGTAATGAACCAGCCCTCGTTACCTACTCCCATTGCTTTGAATGTTCTTTTGCGATCCATCTTCAACCTCCAACACCACTTACCTAATAATGCACAATTAAACCCCGTGCACCCTCCTCACACCCAACCCTTCTTTTTCACGCTTTAAGTACACCTTACTCATTTAATCCAAAATACATTTGTTGCACTTCCATTGACTGAAATGGATGCAAAAATTGAACTAATGTATTCCATTATCTATTTCCTCCATTTCACCCTAAACCCAATTTTCACCACTACTACTTCAAGATAACTCCATTTCAGTTAATCATAAACCTTTTCTTAATCCACCTTTAATAATATTAGTTTATTTTTCATCCACCACTTCATTTGCAATCACAAGACCATCTAATATTTGTTTCCCTTTAACAAATGTTTATTGAGTATCTGGAATGACCCGACCTATCACCTTTTTCAACTTGTTGGCAAGCACTTTAGATAGAACTTCATACATAGTGTATAATTGGTACCTTTCCCCAACCTCCCATTCGAGTGAAATTCTCTAAGAAATCTCATAAAATCTAATTTCACCTCGTTCTAAAATCTTTCAAAAAAATCAAAATTCACTCAACTTTGTCTAGGACTTTTATAACTATCACAGTTTCAAAATATTTGCTTAATTCCTCTTCACCGAACCTAAATATCAACATCTCTACATGTTGGTCTATGATATAAACTACAACTTATCCCGTCATTTCCAAATGAACTATTTTGAATTATTTAGTAAAATGATTGGACATTATATCATGAATATTGTCCACCTCTTGAATATGTACTACACTAACATCAATACTACCAATAGTGTTATGCCTTCTTCTATTTTCCATTGCATTATGAAAAAATTTAGATTTATTATCTCCCTCTTTCAACCACAAAATTCAATATTTCTGCCAATTCATACTCAGTCCACTCTTGATAGTGAAAACAACATATAAGAAATACATCTACTCTCCAAAACCTCTTACTCTCCCAATGCTCCCACTTCATCCTTCATGTCCAACCAATTCAGCCTCTCCTTAACCTCTTTGACTTGTTTCTCAATATTTCTCCCTTGTTCATTTTGTATGCCATTCCTTAAAATTCCCTTTGATAGACTTCAACTTCCGCTATAGTACATAATGTGTGTTAAATATTATCATAAATATTGTATCTAACATGTGTGCTTTGCGATTCCTATGGAGAAAATTAATCTCATCTTATATTTTTTTTTTTGGGTTCAATTTTATATAATATTTGGTGATATATAATTTTATGGTTAACTCAATTTTTCAACAATTTTGTTGACATTTTTCTTTTTTGAAGTTTTTTTCTTTTAATCTAACAATCTTCTGCCGACTACAACCATAAAATTAATTATAGAAGATAATTTTTAAAAGTCTAAGATTTCAAATTTCATTTTCTAGTTTTAAAATGAAATTAAATAAAGAAACAATTTGCAATTAAATAGGTTCTTTGACCCCACAAGCAAGAGAGGTTATTGATTTACAAAAGAACACACCAGTACACCACAAAATTTTAAATACATAAAACCCAAATTGGTAAATTCATCTCCACCAACTTGGTCCTTATTTTTAATCTACACCACCCCCCACATGAACTTCATCTAACCTCTCTCTCTCTCTATATGCCATAAAGAATACGTTCATCTTGCCCAAGCTTGAAGTTACTACTATATATAACCCTAACCACATAACCCAACCCCCTCCCCAAAAAATATCCCTATATTCATCTTCAATTTTCAAACCAACAAGATCTATAAATTCAAACATAAATTTTTTTTGGAAATTTTTTTTTTCATCTTTACTTTCAATAATTATATATAAAAAAATGCCTCCAAAATCTTCTCTCCTCCTCCAAAGAACTGTCGACCACCACTTTGACCACCAGATCGATAACAACACCCTCTTCGTCAACCCTACCACCGACATCCCCGATCATATATCCCACTACCACACACACGCCGTAGCCCACGACCAATGTTGTTCGGCCGTCGTTCAAGAAACAACTGCCTCCATCGCCTCCGTTTGGTCGGTCGTTCGCCGCTTCGACAACCCACAATCCTACAAAAACTTCATCAAAAGCTGCACCGTCATCGGCACCGGCGACATCAACGTCGGATCACTCCGGGAAGTCAATCTTATCTCCGGCCTCCCTGCCGCACGTAGCACCGAACGACTCGAGATCCTCGACGAGGACCGACACGTAATCAGTTTTAGCGTCGTTGGTGGGGACCACCGGCTTGCTAATTACCGGTCCGTGACTACACTTCATCCCTCCGCCGTAGGTGACGGTGCCGGCACGGTGGTTGTTGAGTCTTATGTGGTGGATGTTCCGCCGGGAAATAGTAAAGAAGACACGCGCGTGTTTGTTGATACAATTGTACGGTGCAATCTTCAGTCACTCGCGCAAACCGCAGAGAACATTACACAACAAAACAACAACAACGATCCTTAATTTTAATTTTATTTTTACATTTATAATTTATATATAATATAATTTATTGGGTAATTATTAATTAAGTACTGTTTATATTGTGATTATTGTTACTAGATTGTGTAATGTATGAGTTTGTTAAATATTGCGCTTCATCAAGATTTCCTAGTTGATTTATATATTGTTTTAAATATATATAATATATATTAGGTTTTTTTTTACGCAATATATATTAAGTATTTGTTGTATGAAATTTTGTTCATAAAATTCAATGGAAAAAATTGATACATCTATTTTACCTTTTGAGAGATAGAAATAGAGAAAATAATATAATATATGTGATATATTAATGATGTAATAAAAGAGATAAAAAAATAAAGTTTTAAATAAATATATAAAAATTAAGGACTTTTAAATATAAGAGTTATAAGAGTTGTAATTCAAAATTCAACTTTTTAGTGTGCAAAAAATCTCCTATATAACATCACTGTCAATAACACTTTTTTTCAATACTTATCTTGACATTTTCTCTTTAGAATTCATGAATAGATTCCATCATTTTATGTGAGATGCATTTTTAAAATGTAGATCTACATTAATTTTATTCAATAAAAAAATAAATGTTGAAGAAAAAATATTATTAATATTTCTTTTGAATTGTTAGATATAAAGGAGGAAACTTTATATCTTTGAATACAAAATAATGCTATTTGAATACAGAAATGTAGACGGTATACATCAAACTCGTATTTTATATGCATAGTATGAACGTGTACACTTAATCCAAGAAGAGAAAAGAAAAACAATAAAAGAAGAGAGAAAAATATTATAAAAAACAAAAATCGTATTTATATATAGTGTGGATATCAATTTTTGTCCACAAGTATTTCTGTTAAATATAATGGCTCTAAAAGTCATTGAATTGTGAAATATTTATAATTAATTTAAAAAAAAAATATATTAAATATTACAATGAAAAAAAAATTATATTTTTTTATTTGATTTGACTATTTCAATACAATTAATTTCTCAACTTACAATTTTAACTCTTATAACACTGCTATTTGAAAAATTACGATAATTCACGAAATTATAATACCTTGTGTGGTTTTTAAAATTAAGCTAGTGGAGAGGGTGATAACACCAATATAATTGCACTAATTAATTGATGTTTGTGTTACTTTTTTAATTGGGAATTTGATTTGTTTAACTATGTAAATGAACTAGTGGTTATATAAGTCGACATGAATTACGTTGCCACTCATAAGTTAAATCGATAATGACAATACTTATAAAAAAAAAGTCGATAACGACGATGGCTTATGTTGGCTATGGCTCTCCTCGTAATGATAATTTTTTGAAAGTGTAGTTGTTGGATATTTTAGTCGGTTGCTTATTTAAATTGTTAATTTATTACATTAATTAGTTAATTATTTTATATTCCACAGTTTTTTATTTAATTAAATATATAAGTTTTTTTTAAAATTTTTGATGTAATTGATTCTCTTATTTATCAATTTTATTTAATTTATTTTTTCCTACTTATCATTTATTAATAAATTAAATAAAAAATCGTAATATCATATGAGAGTACTAATTATTCTACAATTTTCTTTCTCAAAAGTTTATAACTTAATTAAAGAACAATCAATGGCAACTTTTATTATAGAACAATGGTAGTACATTTTTCACAATTAATTTCTAATGAATTTAATGAGTATGCACGTGTGACTTACAATACTTTACACTAACAGACAACACATACTAATGATATGTAATTGTTTTATAATGACATAATTAATTGTTCTCATTAATTATATTTTTAGTTTTTATTTTATTATATATTTGATGAATTTTATGTGAAAGTTTTTATAATTTATAGTCTCGCTTTCAAATTAGCAATCATTTTATATGTCGAAGAGTACTTTACGTGCATTATCTATATTATTATATAGATTAAATTCTTCATTTTAGACTAATTTTGTTTTCTGGATAAATTTACTAATTACAATTCAATGTTTTCAAAATTAAATTTCAACTTAAATCAACATCATAATTATAGCAAACTCTTTAGTTTTTTTGAAACTATAGCAAACTCTTTAATGGCACAAAAAATTTAAAAAGAAAACATACAACAAGAATATTTTGACACTGACATTTTGATAAAGTTACATTGTATAGATATTATAAAACTGATCAAACAAGCTAAAATAAAAAAACATATTATATTAAAAAATAATAAAAATATATTTATAAACTTTTTTTAAAAAAACTTATGATATATTTTTCTCTCCTTTAAAATTAATTTGGTAGTGTGTGTTAATTTTATTTTTGTAAAATTAGTTAATTCTTTTTCTACATAAAGTCAATTAATCTTAGCCTATTATTGTGAAACTTAAAGAACTATGAATATAAATAAATCAGTAAAAAAATGAAAATGAAAATGAAAGAGAAAAAAGCGACAATCTTACCGAAAAACAAAAAACTAGATGGGATATGACAGAGTATATACTTTTTATCAACCAACACGTCTTCAACTGAATATTATAATTATCTCACTATAAAAAAACTTAATATTATAATTACCTTTATTAAATTTTGACTACATGTCCATATATATTACCAAAGTTCCAAATCCGGGTGCTCCCTGCTAATATTTTTTAGATTTAATTGCACTTTTAGGTTTTCTTTTTTAAGAGTCGATAATTTTAGTCTTTCATTCAAATTTTTGAACTAAAAAATGACAGTTTAACATATTTTAAATGATTTGACATACAATTATATGATATAGAATTATCTAGAGGCATTAATTATTCACATGTCATTAATTAAATTAAAAATATAAAAATTTATGAAGTTGAAAACTAAATTTTTTCGACGTTTTATTCTAATTTTATAGATATGAATCATTCTACGTTGTATCATATGTCACGTTATTTAAAGCATCCAACGTCGTCATTTTTTATTTAAAAAATTAGAGGGAGTGACCAAAGCTGTAGACTTTTAAAATAGATAACCAATTTTGTGAATCAGTAAAAATAAGAGAGTAAAACTGTAATTAAACCTATTTTTTAAAGAGTTTAATTGTCAAAGTGTATAAACATTTCCACTATCACCGCATCACAATTATTTAAGACATAATTTTAAAAATAATTAAAATAAAAAGTAAATATTTTAATATTTAATAATTATAATTTATTGATTATATAAAAAATCTACGCAATTAAACTCATTTTTAAATACACAAACATATAAAAGTAAATTATATATACAAACAAAATATGCAAGTTGCATGTAGTGATAATAACTAATATGTAATATTGTTTAATAAAAAGTAAAAAAGTAATATTGTTTGACGGACACTCAAGTTGTATTTATAGTTTCAACTTGTTGTATTTTTTAAATTCAACTTGTACGTGACTACCGGAAAGAGAAAGATATATATTTTTTTGTCTTAATCCTAAATAGAATGAAGATTTAAAATAATTCAAAATCTAATTAAAAGATAAATAAAATTTGATAAATATATATTTTTATTAAATTTTAAATTAATTTTTTTAAAAATAATTTATCTTTAATCGAAACTTATTAATAACTTTAAGTCCAATTATTAAAGAAAGAGAGAAAGATATGGAATCAAAAGGAAGCATTGAAGCAATAGATAAGAGAAAAAAATGGTTGAATGTTAATGATGTTTGAGTGTGAATGACGTATATGACATCGTCGGTTTGTGCAAGTTGATGAGCAAGTGGGAAGAAAGGAAACACAACACGAGAGAAGAAAAAGACAAAGAAGTGTGTAGAAAGAACATGCTCTTAATTAATTATTACCACCCTTTTTGAGCACCACCCTTTTGGTTTGTCCACTTTTGGGTTGTTTGAATTTAATATTTCAACATTGAATATTATATGATATACCTTTTTCTTCAAATTTCTTTCACGTCAATATATAATTGATTGTCGACATGTCTTATTGAGTGTATTAGATTGGAAATTTAAAGCAATGTGTAAGAATGCAATGATTTATAAGATTTTCTGAAAAGAACTTTTACAGTTAAGATTTTATAATTAGAATTCTAGGGAATTTATAAGATTTTTAAGGATTAGTTAGTAATATATCCTTTAATAGAAATGTTCATTGATTTGAGTGATTATATAAATCCGTTTATTCAAATCAATCTATCCAATCTATTTTATCTGAATTTATTTAGAACCGGTTCAAATTTAAAATGGTTTAGTTTGGATAATGAAATTTTAATTTTTTTTAAGGAATTCATAAACTCGGCTTATTAAAAAAATTAAGATTTTTTTTAAAATTTTGTTAAAATAAATTAAGGCTTTTGTGTATTTATATAAATTAACAAAATTTCAATTTAAATAAAGTATTAAAATTTTAAATTGTCAAATTTAACAATGGTGTTGAATTTTTCATATTAGAGAAAGTCATATAAATATATATATTTTGGATTTCTTTTAAGAAGTTGTGTAATGATCTGTTTAAATTGAATTGATTTGGATTTAAAAAAATATACGAATATTTTATCCAATTCAAATAAATAAATATTGATTGAGATCGGATAACGAGTTTGGTCAAAACTGATCCAATCTGACCTGCGAACACTCTTATTCTTAGTATCATAATATTATAGTACTATTCTTATAATTTTGGTGTCTCATACAATTTTGTTGGAACTTAATTATATGAATTTTAATAAATACAAAAATGAGAAAAAGAGTAATATAATTACAATTGTCAATAAAAAAGATAATAACAAAATAATAAGGTTTGGATAAAAAAAATAGTAACACCAATATGATTCTACATAATTAAATCAATAACAAGTCAAGTTATCATCTCGATCACACCCCTTAAGAATGCATAGCAAAGATTAATAATTAATTTTCACTTTAAGAGTCACTATCACAATTTGTAACATTTTATGGAAGCACACCTCCAATAACAACACCAAAGGCGAAATAGCCAAATTAACGTCCATATTTATTAGTAAGGAGAAGAAAAAACTGGTAAGAGGAATATTTAGTATAGTATGTGAGCTAATTATAAATAATCTTATGCTCCTGAGAAAAAAAAAAAAAGAACATTAAAGATCAATAAACCAAATGCAGAAAACTAGAAATACAATTTACCTCCAATCATTGTTATAGTGTTGTGAGTGTGTTGTCTTTGATTCTTCCAAGCTCCTACCTTTTTTAATATAGATGATGGATTTTTTTTTTCTTTGGAACGAAGGGACAAACGCAAGCTTAGGGACCAAATGTTATTTATTGACTTGATTCTATCCTAAAAAATTAAAACTCATTACCACTCATGTAATGGTCATTGTGGACCATTAAGCTAGAAAACATTACTACCCATATAATGGCCATTGAAAACCATTAAGCTTGAGACTAGTCACTAACCAACTTCCATAATCTATGGACCACTAAATAGTAAGTTTTAATGGCCAATCAATTTTAATATTAAACTCATATATTGTTACATTCTCTCACTTGGTGCATAGAATCTAACTATTAGTATAATGAATAATTAAACACTTCCTTAAGAAAAAAATATGTAAATCATAACAATAGTTCAACTGAATTTGAGTATATTGTCATCTACATATTACACCATGTTTAATTTCTAAACTATATACATAATTAATGTGGTAACAAAACTTTAATAATGAATAAACCATATGTTTATTCTTGGTCCAAATGAAATATATTTTCTCAAAATCTAAATTTGTGCATTAATATGAGAAAACATCACAATATAAGAGTTTTATTAATGAACTGTATATATACAATTATAAAGAGGAACCAAGTTCCATTCTTTCTATATGATCCTTGAATTTCAATGGTGACATGCCTTTAGTCAAAGGATCAACGATAACTAAATCAGTGTTGAATGACCACTACTTTATCATTAACTCTTTCTCTAATGGCTAAGTATTTGATGTCGATATGTTTACTTAGACTGCCATTTTTGTTGTTCTTAGCCAAAAAGACAACAACTGAATTATGGCAGAAAATTTTCAAAGGCCTAGAAATAGAATTTACAATTCTAAGCCCTTAAATAAAACTCTTAAGCCATACACCATGAGAGGTAGCCTCAAAACATGAGACAAACTCAGCTTCCATACTAGAGGTGGCAACCAATGTTTTCTTAGCACATCTCCACATAATAGCTCAACTGGCCATCAAAAAAATGTATCTTGATGTTGATTTGTAAGAATCAACACAACTAGAAAAGCATGTAATTTTTGGTTCCTTAAAGGTACCTCAACACTTTCTTTGCAGCTTTCTAGTGGTCAATACCTATATTACTTTGATATCTTTTTTAAGATTCCAACAGCAAATGCAATGTCGAGCCTTGTGCATACCCGAACTTACATAAGGCTTCCAACAACTGAAGCATAAGGAATACTCTTCATTTGTTCTCGCTCAAAGTTATTCTTAGGACATTGGTTCAAATCAAACTCATCACCTTTCACAATGGGAGCAACACTTGGTGAACAATCTTTTATTTGAAATCTCTCTAGAACCTTATTGATATAGGTTTTCTATGATAGACCTAAAGTACCTTGAGGTATATCTCTATGGATCCTAACGCCAATGATATAAGATGCCTCACTCATATCCTTTGTATCAAAGTTTTTAGAGAGAAGTTGTTTCACCTCATGTTGCAAACCCTTATCATTTGAAGCAAGCAAAATATCATCCACATATAGAACAAGAAAACAAATTTTACTCCCACCGACCTTCTGGTATATGCATTGATCCTTGGGATTTTCAACAATTCCTGATGAAGATATTTTCCATGGAATTTTAGATATCATTGATGTGAGACTTGTTTTAAACCATATATATATTTCTTAAGTTTCCAAACCAAATGCTCACCATTAGTAGAGGAGAAACCATCAAGTTGTTTTATATAAACCTTCTTCTCTAAACCACCATTAAGAAAGGTTGTTTTCACATCCATTTGATACAACTCAAGATCAAAATGTGCAACTAATGCCAAGATGAGACATACATAATATTTCTTAGATACCGAAGATAAGTCAATGTGTAATCCATTCCCTCTTTTTGAGTAAATCTCTTTGCAACAAGTTTGGCCTTGTATCTCTCAATGGTACCTAATGAATCTTTCTTAGTCTTAAAGACCCATTTACATCCAATGACCTTTGTTCCATTAGGTAAGTCAACAAAATCCCAAACACCATTGTTTTTCATGGAATTTATCTCATAAATCATGGCATAATACCACAAGTTTGACTCTTTTCAACTCATGGCTTGTGCAAACGTTTCAGAATCATTCCCAGCTCCAACATTATAGTTAGATTTTTATTGATACACAATGTAATCATTAGGAACAACTGCTTTTCTTGGTCTAGCAGATCTTCTCAATGTTGGATTTATATTTTCTTGTGGATCATATTGGTCAACTAATTGATCATCATTTTTTGGCATCTGATGACCAATTTGATCTACAGATTATCAACATTTTGGGGAATATCAATGATTGGTTGATCAACATCCATTTGATCTTGATAGATGTTGCGAATGACAACCAATCAATCACATGAAGTGGAAGGTTAAGACTATGTATGATCATGCATAAAAACTAAGTTCTTGATTTGATCACTCTCACTAATCAAGTGATTTTCAAGAAACTTTTCATTTCTTGATTCCACAATCCTAATTATGTGAGATGGATGATAAAATCTATAAACTTTAGACATTTCGGCATATCCAATGAAATACCCACTAATGGTCCTCGGGTCTAGTTTCTTCTCTTGTGGATTATAAATTCTCGCCTCAGAAGGAGATCCTCAAAAGCGCATATGTCGCAAACTTGGTTTGCAACCTTTAATTAATTCAAAAAGCGTCTTGGAGCAGCCTTGGTTGGAACATGATTTAAAATATACACATTCATCTTTAGTGTTTCATTTCACAATGATTTTGGAAGATTAGAGTTGCTAAGCATAATCCGCACCCATTTTGGTTCGGAGAACTAGGAATAGTGTATAGGACAACAATCTCATGTTCTTGAAGAAACTTTGCAAATGGACTGGGTACTTGTCCACTTTTAGTGTATCTTGAAGGTGCAAACACGAGAAGGGGGGTTGAATTATGTTTGACAAAGTTGATAACATTTTGCTAATTTGATGAAGGCTGGTTGGTTTTTATGAATTAATTGAATAAGAAGCAATTGGATTCAAAGGTAGCAAACAATGAAAGCATAAATAATTTGACACATAGATTAATCCTGGTTCACCACTAACTTGGCTACATCTAGTCCTCTCATTCAGAAGACTTTAATCCACTAATTCAAATACCTTAAATTACAAAGCACCTGACCCTTCAAGCCAGTCTTCCCAATCAACCTGACAACCCCAGACTTTTGAGGAACTAACCACCTTGACCCTACAAACCAAATCTTCTCCTAACAACCTAACAACCCCATATTAAACCATTATCGGGTTGGATTCAAAAGATTGGAACTTTAACTGTTTGCTTCTAACAAAGGTGATAATAATAATAATAATAATAATAATAATAATAATAATAATAATAATAATAATAATAATAATAGTAATAATAATAATAATAATAATAATAATAATAATAATAATAATAATAATAATAATAATAATAATGATAATAATAATGATAATAATAATAATAACACTCACACTCTAAGAAAAAACACTTAGAAAATATTTCTAACTTGAACAAGTGTTTCTCTCTATAAACTCTAAGAAATAACTTTGGAATTTCGAGCTTGAGTTCTTCTACTCTTTTCTGCATTTCGATGATTTTCTTCTTCAACCTTGAGTATCTATATATAGTTAAAATTTGGTCTTCAATTTAGTCCTTGTTTAAATCTAAATTGTATTTTGTACATATTGGGTTTGTAAATTCTTCAGATTGATTATGTTCCTATTTTGTTTTAGATTGAGTTTATAAATTCTTCAGATTGATTATGTTTGTATTTTGTTCAGATTGCGTTTGTAAATTCTTCAGATTAATTCTGTTCATATTTTGTTGTAGATAAATCTTGATCAAATCTTCTTCAAATCTTGATCATATCTTCTTTCATACTCTTTGAAGTCAAATATATTGTTCCCATAAAATACTTTTGTTTTCATCAAAACTCTAAATATCTACCATGGTATTCACTACTTTGATCCGATCTCACTATTTTTATATGTTTTCCACATTAGTTCTCAACTTTAGCCTTAAAGACTCTAAAGGCATCCAATGATTTGTTTTTATTATGAAGCAAATAAGCATTAATATATCGTGAGTAATCATAATAAAGGTGATAAAATATTTCTGACCATGTGTATCCATATTTGGACAACATATGTCTATATGAATTATTTGTATTATGTTTGAACTCCTATTAGCACCTTTCTTTGACATGTTGGGCTGCTTTCCCTTAATACAGTCAACACAAGTTTCAAGGTTAGCAAAATCAGAAGTATTGAGTATCCCATCTTTCCATAACCTTTTAATTCTCTCTATGAAGATGTGTTCTAATCTCCAATGTCATAACTTAGAAGAGTTCTCGTTAATATTACACCTATTAATGCTAGTTTTAACATTGATAGAACTATAAATGGAGTCATTTTGTAAATTAATACAATAAAGACCTTCAGACAATATACCATTTCCAACAACATTCATAATTATAAAATAATTCAAATGATATGTTTTTAAAATTAAAGGAATATCCAAACAATACAATTCTAAAAAATGAAATCAAGTTTTGCGAAAAACTTGATACATATAAGGTCATTTCTAATTAAAAAAAAAATCATTATTCAAAATTAAATTGCAAGTTCTAATAACCTCCACATGTAATCCCATTTTGCTGCATGAGAGGACAATTTTCTCACTTCCCACTACCTTCCTTAGGTTTCGTAACAGCTTGACCCCTGTCAACGGCGCTATTATTCACGATCTTCTCCCCCATTTCAATCCAGTTAGGAATTATCTAGTTTTTGCCTTCCGTGGGAAGGAATGAATGAGGGTGCTTATCCCCTAGGTATCGGGTTTGATTTCCACAGAAGGCAAAAACTCACTAATTCCTAATTTGGTGGAAGGGGGGCGAGAAGATCGTGAATAACAGTGCTGGCAACTGGGGCCGGGTTGTTACAGGTTTTGCATACCTTGTAAGGAATTAGTTATTTGGATTGTTGATCCAAAATCAATCCACCAGGTGTTAATATTAACATCAGTCATATTAGATTCATAACAAACAAATGAAAATAAATTATCTTTCTTCTTAAACCATTCTTGAAACTTAGGGCATTGTTTCTTCATGTCTCTTCCTTTTTTGCAGAAATTGTTTTGCCTCCTTCTTGATATCACCTTGAGGTGGTATTTTGTGTTTCCCCTTCTGATTAGCTTGAGATCCTTTACCTTAAAGATCAAAAGAAGAAAATTCTAAGTGAAGCATCTGATAAAGTCTATGTTCTGGTACAAGTTAGATCCTCTGAGGAACAAAGAAAGAGAATCTACTAAATAAGTTCATAGTGACTCTGGAAGATCTGTTGAAGTTGTGTTTGACTCTAATAAACATACTCTCAATTTGTATATGAAGAATCTGATTACAACTCTCTCTCATGACTCTACCTAGGGATGACAACACAACTCGCACCCGCAAGTACCCACCCGAACTCGTCGTGATTTGGTCGGGGAAACCCGCTTTCATTGGGTGTGGGTACGGATTTTCCCCGATATTAAAACTCGGGTGCGAAGGCAGGGGCGGATTTGGGGCTGTTGATATCCACCCCGCACCCGAACCGGTAGTCATATTATTGTAATTTTTAAATTTTATGTACATGTATATATTTAATATTTTTTCAATATTAAAAATTATAATCATCTTTTTATAGAAAATATGATTTTAATATTTTTAATTTCATTATTGTATAATAGTAATTATTTTGCTATATTAATTATAATAAATATGAATTTAAATTTAGTATTATATATATATATTGTAAGATCAGATGTGCACCTAAGAAAGGGGGGTGAATTAGGTGTTTAAGAGTATTTCTTGTTTTCAGTGAGTTAGCAATTGATTTTTGCGCTTATGGATGGTAAAAGATAAAGTAAATGGCAGTAATGTAAAGAACACAGCAATATTATCCTGGTTCCCCTTATACCCAAGGGTACATCCAGTCCTCTTGCACACCACAAGAGATTTCTCCACTATTGTTAGAATATGTACAAGTCCCACCCTAGGATCTGTGCTACAAACTTCTAACAAAACCTCTAAGATAGCACCCCACTATCTTAGATAAATCTACTTAAAGAAAGTACTACTTTCTTTTTACAAATAATGTGATTTGATAAGGATGTAGGAATATGAAAGAGAGGTATAATAATAACAATCCAATATTGCTTCAAGTACTTTGAGAACCTTTGTCAAGGATATGAAAATGAAATGCAAGTACTTGAATTATGAAAAATGACTTTGAGAAAAATAGAAAAGTTGTTCAAAGTCGTTCAAGGTTTGGCCATTGGATTGTCTATCTTGAATCTGAAGTTATGACATATTTATAGTCCATAAACATCTCTTCAGATTCGCGGCCTTTGATCCAAGAGGTTTGAGAAAGAATTGTAATGTTTTAAATTGAATTCAAAGCTGAAAAATTGCATTGCTTCCAGTTGTATTCGACTACCAGACTTCTGTATTCGAATACAGCTTGCTGCAACGTTAAAAATTTTCAAACATTTCACTGTGTAGTCGAATACAGATGAGATGGCCAACTCTCTGACTTAGCCATGTTTTTATCTTGTATTCGACTACCAGATTTCTGTATTCGAATACGACTTGCTGCAACGTTAAAAATTATTCAAACATTGCACTGTGTAGTCGAATACAGATGAGATGGCCAACTCTCTGACTTAGCAATTTTCATCTGTAGTCGAATACACTTAGGTTGTATTCGAATACACCTTTGTATTTTGTCAAAAATATTAATTGTAACACTTTGTAAATATAATTTTGACTTTTGAAAATGTTTTTTATGCATATGTAAAGATGAAAGGTTCTCATGTACTTGATCTTATGATTGTATCATTTACCTTTTCATTTAAACATCTAATATGTTTGAAGTCTAAAGTTAATCAATGAGATATGTTGGACTTCTTCTTTTTGAGCTTGTTGCTTGATCATCATCGTCATCGTTGGTCTTCATCAAAAACATGTATTTTACATATATATATATATGAATGGGTGCGAGTGCGGACGGCTAACCTGAACCTTGTCATGGGCGGGGATGGAGACTTAAATTTCACACTTGATAAAAACGGGTGCGGGTGCAAGTTTTCTCCGACTTCTCGGATGTAGAGGTGGGGGAGGCAAAACCCACCCTCGCCCCGTTGTCATGCCTAATTCTACGTCAGATAAATATGGCAAACCAGTTGACCATCTGGTCAACGTTTCAAGTCAACACTATGATAAGAAGTCCACATTCCAACATCCTCTGCTCATCAAAGATGAACTTATACACTAACTGAAGAAATACATGACATCCTCTTATAGTGATATACTTTTAGATTTGTTTTCTTAATTGAAGATATGCTAAATTAATTATGAAAATATATTTGGATATGTCTTAAAAATTGATTTACTCTTAATGTTAATTCAAGATTACCAACGATATCATTCTCGATGGACACATTTCTTTGTATTTAAATAGAAACCGTTCAATCAATCAAAAGCTCTTAGAGAATGTAAAAGGCAATGTGTTAAAAAGAAATTCTGTAAAAGCCTAGAACACATCAAAAGAAAAGAATGAACCAAAAATCCTCTTAGTGGAGAGTTATTAGAATTTATGTATATCAGTCAAAATGTTTTCATACACTTAAATTGATATAGGATTTCATATGTAACATCCTCTCGATAAGAGTTAGAATCCTAGAAACAATGTGTCAATTCAGAGGAACTAATAAAAATCAACCCGATAGTGGCAACAAACTCCTTCACCCATAAGAGGTATCTGAAGAGGTATAACATTACTTATGGTTCTCAACAGCTTGATCGTACTAAGCTAGAATGTTGAGAAGACTTGAACATAGTCCGGTTGACTAGAATGTGTTCAGTGAATTTTTGAGTCTAATGGTTACAATCTGGAGAGGCCAAAGAACAATACTTGTATGCTATTGTTGAAAAAGTAGATTAAATCTTCGACTGTACTAAGGAAAAATCTCTCTTTAAGGGGATGACAAGATGTAGCAACAATCTATTGTGAACTAGTATCAAATATTTGTATATTTTCTCTCCATCTGTTACTCTAATCTAAGTTATTTATGATTCAACTTTATTTTATTAAACCTGTTTTATACTCGTAAGTTGAAAATGATTTGATAAAGAACATATATTTTTGGTTAAGCAATCAAAGTATTTTTCAAAAATGTCAAAATACAAGTCAAACTCTCTTTCTTGTATTTTTCATCACCTTTAACATGGTCCATATCCATCTACCATAAATAGAGAAGAATCATTTCCTTCCACATTTTATAGTTATCTCTTTTGAGTTCAGGAATACTACATCGGATATCAAAAAAATTAGCAGGTTGAGAAGTTGTGTAACAAAATCAAAAGCTCATGTCAAAATTTAAGCATATATTACCAATGTAAACATACCATAAAATAAATCTTGTAACATAAAATTTACATGTAGGATAAATTTTTAATTTAATAAGATTTATTTAAACTTTATGATAAATTTGTCAAATTATATATATATAGAGAGATACACACAATTTCATATCTTATGCATATAAATAATTTGACTTTCTACCCAAATTGTACTTTATGATAAAACTATCAAAATTATGTGCCAACTCATAATCTATGTGGACAAGTTATAAAAATAATGCGACATTTTATCCCAATTAATCACACAAATATAATGAAAATTTTAGTAGGCTGAAATTCACTATACCATGTATAATTAATTACACTATTATATCTAATTCCTTATGTGATCTTAAAACTTTAGTGATAATTTTAATTAATTAAAGGTGTTGTGGATAATAAAGTTTAATTAATATAAAAGATTTCTAATTGTTTTTGTCCATGAATAATTTTAAATTGAAATAAATTTATTTCATGAATATACTAATTTAAATACATAATATTATGCTTTAATAGTGTAATTATATAAGAATTTTATTTTTCATTAGATTATGTCTTAAAGTGGTTACTTTGGTTGTTTTATATAATTTAGTTTTATGTATAGTAATCTTTACAATTTTAATTAATTTTAGAATTTACCACAACACCCTTAAATAATTAAAATTATTAAGATCACTAAATATAAAAACTAAATTATACGAACAATAAAAATAACCACTTAAAGATTTAATCCAATAAAAAATAAAATTCTCATATAATTATATAATCAAAGCATAATATTATATATTCGAATTGGTATATGCATAAAATATATTTATTTTAACTTAAAATTATTTATGTATAAAAATAATAATAAATAGAACCATAAAAAAATAAATACATAGTGAAATATATATGATCAAAGTGACGAATGGTTAAGTATTGTTACGGTAACATTAGTAACTTGGGTTCAAATTTAAAAAATCATTTGTTTGATGCACTATAGTTACTATTTTTCCTTCTTTTCATATTTTCCTTAATTTTTTATTTTAATTTGTTTGATTGTGTTAATATTGAAAGTTTGAAAAAATAAACTTTGATTCAAAGGATTTTTAATTGTTTTTTTGTTTATATTTGCCATTTTTCTCTAAACTTTGATGTTTGGGATTTATGTTAATTGTTTTTTTTATATAGTTACTAATAATAAACTTTGATTGATGTTTCAAAACAAATGACTTTCTATTGGAGTGAATGATTTTCTATTTTGGAACATTTGCTCATTGTGTTGGAACCTTGCATATTGGAACAAATGACTTTCTGATTTATTTTATATTTTGAAATACTATATTATTTATAATTTGGTTGTACAATAGGAATGAAATATGAGTTTAGCACACAATCAAATAACAAGAGGAAGAGAGATCGTAAAAAAATCGTCTGAAAATGAGGATGAAGCCTGATATACTGATTGAAACTTGTAAATAATTTTTTTTCTATAAATTATTTACATTTTTTAGAATTTTTATTTATTTATAAAAAAATATATGAATGTTATTTTGAAAGAAAAAAATTAAATAGATTATAAGGACAAATTTGTCATTTTATCAAAATATAAATCATATCATTTTGTTAATCTTATCAAATTTGTTATCATGTGCACATCAAACACATGACATGATAAATCTTCATCCTGCCAATATCATATCCTGTCTCTATTCTGCTCCTTATTCTATCATGTGCCTATCCTATTCGATCCATCAAAATGCCCTTAAGGCCTATTTTTTTTTTAGGTATTGTTCATCTTCAATTTTAAATTCGTTTTGCGACCCGATTTATTTTGTGATTTTCAAACATCACCCGATTTATTTTGTGATTTTCAAACATCACTTAATACGTTTTAATTAATAGAAAACACAAATAGTTGGATCAAAGTTTTCCTATTATATTTCGAGACAAAATGCTCTAAACCTTAACTTAAATGAAATCATAAAATATCCAAAAATTGGAAAAACCAAATAAACAACAAAGAGGCAAACATTACTTTGATACCATATGTGAGATAATTATAAATGATCTTATATTCCTAAAACAAAAGAATATTCGAGATCAATAAACCAAATGCATAAAAACTAAAAATACAATTTACCTTCTGCCGTTCTTATAGTTTTGTGAGTGTGTTGATTCTTCCAAGCTCTTACTTTCTCTAATATAGATGATGTATTTTTCTTAATGAAGTGATGAAAGCAAGTTTATGGATCAAATGCTATTTATAGGCTTGATTCTACCATCATGAATTAAAATCCATTACCATCCATATAAAGACCATTGAAGACCCAAAAGCTTGAGAGCATTACTACTCATATAATGGCCATTGAAGACCATTAAATTTGAGATCATTCACCAACCAACTTCCATAATCTATGGACCACTAAATAGTGAGTTTTAATGGTTAATCAATTTTAATATTAAACTCATATATTATTACATAGTAGTCATGTCATCTAAAGTAATAGTCATCTCCACAAAAAATAGATGAAATTATTTAGTCTCTCTCTCTCATCTTTTCACGATTACCGTCAAATAATATCAGTCTCTCTCTCTGTAATTTATGTTTCAGATTTTTTTTACTCTGAAACACTCGAATACATTTTTTATTGTGAGTTTTGAAAAATCCAAAATCTCCGGTATATATGTGTTCCAAACTTTTCATTCCTAAAACCTAAAAAGGTCTACAACATAAAATGTGCTCTGAATTTTCCGTTTTGAAAAAAATATGGAACAACGAAAAATAATTTACTTTTGGGAATGAATGGACGGTGGTACTTATCCCCAAGTACTGGGTTCGATTTCCACGGAAGTATTTTCAACGGAGGTAAAGGAGAAGTGAGAAGGTCCTGATTAACAGTGCCGATAACGTTAAGGGTCGGGCGGTTAAAATGGGATTGCAAAAAAATTTTCCAACCTCTACTACTTTACTTTGTTGGTATCATATTTTAAAAAATGTCAGAGCTAGATGCAAGTTGAATGTAAAGGTAAAACTTGCTAAACCTGTAGATGTAAATGCGAAACAGGTCAAACCGACAAAATTATGGAAGACTATAATGAGGGCTTGGGACATTGTAGTGGAATCTCCTTTTGGAGGATGCATATGTTGGTGTCGTTGTTGATTTAAAAGGATATGTGAAAAATATCCAAAATTTCTCAAATATGTAGAAAGTACCATATTGAATGTGGGGAAGGAGAAAATTGTAAAGGCATGGACTGACCGTGTGTTGCACTCAGGCAACACAACCATAAACAAAGTTGAATCTACTCACGGTAGGTTGAAAATGTATTTTTTGGATAGTAAAGGTAATTTAGTGAACGGTTGAGAAACCATGAACAATATGATGCAAACAGAGTTCATTGAGATACAAGTCTTGTTTGGAAGGAGTTTGAGTGTGTTAGAACACAAATACAAAGACAAGGCTTTGTATTTGAAGTTGGTGTTTAAAACTTCAAGAGGTGGATTGAGTTTTATTCATTTAGAACAAACACGAGCAAAGGAATATGATATGGACAATTAGGGATGACAATATGACCCGCACCTGTCCTCGCCCCGTAAGTAATATTAATGTAATTTTTAAATTTTATATACGTATACATATTGAATATACTTAATATTTTTTTAAATATTAAAAATTATAATCTTATCTCTATAGAAAATATTTTTTAATTTTATTATTGTCTAATAACAATTATTTTATTATATTAATTATAATAGATATGATTTTCAAATAAAAATATTAAAATACCAAACCAGAACTAAATTGAATTGGAGGAGAATGTATAAATTCCTAATTTTCCTTTCATTTGAGTCTCTCGCCTCCCTCCACAAACATCAAGATCAAATCACATATTAAGCACATTGTTGTTATCAAAGTTACTCAAAAAAAGTAAAAAAAA
>JBBPBP010009779.1:70867614-70880377 GCA_037974735.1 Cicer chorassanicum
AAAAAAAAAACAACACATCCTATAATGAAAATAAAATCTCTCTAAAAAAGAATAATAAATAACATAGTAAAACGAAAAATGAGAAAAAAATTACAAAATCCAATAAAAAATTAGAGAGACCCCAATAAGTAATTCGATTAAAGAAATCGTAAGAAAAAGAAAGTGAGCAAATCCTAGATGTTTGTCATGAAGAATTGAGTAGAATGATCGAGTGAATGGGTTTGTGCACCCTGTTTCTTCCGATTCATCTTCAAATCCTAGATATGAGATGACTCTTTCCTTTATTTTTCTTGATTAAAACGTTTGTATTTTTAAAAAAAATTTGTTTTTAATGAGTCAGCAACTAAAATTCCAAGTCAATATCACTTATTCTTGTCACACTGGCCAATTATACAAGAAATGGTGAGCCACATTAAATTAGTCTAATTATGTATGCCACTTCATCAAATTTGTGTGCCTCAATAAAATTAATTGATGAATGATCAAAGTAAAAGTGATTTGAAATTACAAATTAAAATTGAAAGAAATTTGTTTTACAGGGGCTAAAATCAAAATGACCTCTATTTATAGGAACTTTTTGCATATTTAAGCCTTATAATTAAAGAAATTTAGAATTAAAACTTACATCTCTAACCCATATGTGGGCCGCTACGTGGTCTTCAAAATGTGGTAGAAAAGACATATCAACAGACTCCCATAAACTCTTGAACATGTGATCGTGATGATGGTGGTCCCTAAAATGGTGTAGGTAGTGATAGTGGCGGTGACGGTGGTGCAAGCATCAACGTTAACATGTGCCTGAGAGTCTAATGCGTTGTCGTTTAGCTTGAGTTTTGACCTGACGCTCTCTGTATGGTGCGTTTCCCTATCATGTCGAAATAAAGTAACAACGTCATTTTCCATCTCTGAAAGCAAAAATAACATTTCATCACATTTCAACATTTTGACTATATCACAATTCACTATTTTATCATATTTCAACAACAACGAATTGACATAATTACCATAACAAAATCACTAACAGTCAGTCCCTAACAGAAACTAATTGAAACTACAACAACTTAAACTAATCATATCTCACTACAAACTCATTACAAATCAAATGTATTTTGTCAAACACTTGACATACAACAACATCAACATTCATCTCTAACAACCTATTGAAACTATAAGAACAACTATAAACTAATTATATATCAATACAAACTTTTACAAATAAAAAAAATAAACATAAACACTAAAATCAAAAATAGAAAAGCAAAAACCTTATCTTTTGATGATTAAGAGTTTATGAATCAAAAAATTATGTTTTAGTGTGGATTTAAGAGAAGAAAATGAGATTGAGTTGGATTTGAGAGAAATAAAAATTTAAAAAGACTTTATTTTAAAAATAGTGAATGAAAAAAAAAAGGTGTTATGCCCTCTATTAAAGTGTTTACCGAGAATTTGGTAACTTAAATTTCTAAATGTGTAAATCCAAAAATTTACCAATTCGAATTGTGGGATATTTTGGATTTTTGGAAGGTTTGTGAAAAAAGTGGGGATGAGCATCTCTCTAAAGTCAGACAAGAAAAAATTAGCATCATTAAGCCAACCAATTTTTTCTTGTATTATTAAGCCACCCTTTTAATTTAGTTGACCAAAAGAGAAGAAAAAACAAAAACAAAAAACTTTTAATTTTGAATAAGGCCACACGGATGATAGTGACCAGACAATTTGAGTCTGATGCACTATTATGAAATTTTCGGAACAGAATAAGACTATTAAAAATAATCTAACTACTAACACCAAAAAAATATAATAATAATAATAATAATAATAATCTAATTATAAATATCAATTTTATTAAGTTGGATATTTTATTTTGAATTGACATTTTATTAAGTTGAATATTTTATTTTAAATATAAATTCAGGATTTTATAGTTATATGTGTGAATTGTAGGTAGTAATTATCACTATATACACTGACGCTATATTAGAGACATGAAAAACACTTATTTTATTATATCTCAATGCTAAGTCCGGCGCTAAATTTATTTCTTGTTTTCTTTACCCTGATTTTTTTTAAAGAAAGATGAGTGTTTGTAAATCGTTAAATATTGTTAGATGTTATATTGTGAATAGATGAAAAATTCATAATATTTTATTTTCTGTGGAATTTTCAAAAAGTGGAAAATATAGATTTTTTTTTCAAATCACATGTACTTTTGTTTCAGATTCTGTTTGAAATAGTAGAATAGTTATTTTACCATTTTAGTGGGTTTGTGGGGATATGAGGACTAAGCTAGAGCCCATAGTAAAGTTTTATAGTATTATCTACTATTTAGAGATAGAACACTCTCAAAATAGTGTGAGTTCAATGTGCATTTGACAGCTCTATCGAGAGACACGTTGCCCCATGGTTACATGTCTAACAAAAATGGTTATGGTGCATCCCTCGTGTAAGCCAAGCTATATTTCTCCTTAGAAAAACATTATATATTTAGCAAACTTTCACTCATGGCAAATACTTACTTGAGCTTAGGGTAATTACTTGCTCAATGAGTATGGGCATGGGCTAATCAATGAGAAATTAATTTGAGGGTTAAATAAGTTTTTATTCTTGTAAAATTTCGTTTTAATTTATGTAAAAGAAATCACATTTTTTTAGTCTATATAAAATTATTTATAAGCTGTTTTAATCTTTGATGGAACGAAATATCTTTAAATTTTTAAATTTTTGAATGATATTTTGCAAGTCTGTTTAGCACATTATTAAAAGTTCATTTATATAAATTTAAATTTTTTTAATTTGAAGAGAATTAAATATGAATTTTTTAAATGTCATATGTTTAAGATAAAAATCCTTAAATTATAGACTTGTAAATCGAATTTTGAGGTCATTTATATTGGAGAAACTTTTTAGTGATGTAAACATGCATACAAAAAAATTATTCAAAAATATATATTGATATTCCAACATCTACTAAAAATATATGCATAATAATTTTGTAAAGATTAAAATATGTGTTTTAGTTTTACAAGGATTAAAAATGAAAATTCAAAATTTTATAAAAACTAAAAACTTTTTAACTCTTAAATCAATTTTTTTTTCTCAAAATTTTGTATTTTAATTCGGTGAAAGGGACATATTATTCAATTTTTATTTCCAATAAGAACACTTTTTTTCTAAGTTCCTCCTGTTTGCAACTAAATCGAAGATATTAACTCTAATAAAAAGAACTAAATAAAAGATAGTGTAAGGCTAGAGTTATAAGTTTTAGATTTTATTTATTTAAAAATCCATGTTTACTCAACCTTAAGTCAAAAGTGGGTGACAAGTTTGATTGTTTTTAACTTGAAAAACACATAATTAACAAACTCTACTAAATGTATCATGACAAAAAACTTCTCACCAAACCAATTCCTAGAAAGCTTCAAAAAGGAGAAGAGAAACAAAGAAGCTAAATGTAAAAAATGGCAATTAAGGAACACCAAATAGTAATGCTAGGAAGCAATTTGGGGAGAATTAGAATCACATTTAATTCTCTTGTAGCAATTTTAATCACTATTCTAGTTGTCACTTCTATATATCTAACACAAGAAGGAGGACAATGGTTTCTTGAAAGGACTATCTATGGTGAATCATTATTGTCAAAATGTAACTTGTTTCATGGTAAGTGGGTTTTTGACAATGAATCTTATCCACTCTACAAAGAACAACAATGCTCCTTCATGTCTGATCAATTGGCTTGTGAGAAATTTGGAAGGAAGGATCTTGACTATCAAAATTGGAGATGGAAGCCTCATCAATGTGACCTACCCAGGTGATTTGAATTTTTTACCGTCACATAGTTATAGATTTCAGTCGTATTAATAGGTTATATCAATGTTGATTAGACAACTCCTATTTCAAAATGTACTTTAAAGTTTATTTGGTGAAGTAAAATATAATTCATCGTCTGATCTTCATCTAATTATCGAGATCTTTTGACTGTGTGATTGTGTGTGTGTTTTTTTTTTAGCTATAGGAAATACATGTCCTCTCTCATGTTCTCCTAATACGTTTTTCTTATAACTTATTCTACTTTCGTCAATAAATATATTATTTTGTTGATTAAATCATAAAAATTAAGATAATTAACAAGAGTATTAAATTTATTATAATTTGTATTTCTTATTTATATTTACCTTTGGAAAGAGATAACTAATCTATTTTTCATCCTATAATTTATTTTTATTTTACTAACATAAAATTTATTTCTAATTACAAATAAGTACAATAATGAGGGGGATTTTGGAAAGAAAATAGCTAATTTTTTAAAAAATTTAACAGGATCCCATAAAAAAGACATAAAAGAATTCTTAAAGAGAGTCATATATTTAGAAGTTGAGATGTTTAGGAATTGAGGTAGTATTAATTATTTGAATTGTATCTATGTGTTTGTTTTTCTTGAAATTTGTTTCTGTTTTTATGTTAATAAGGTTCAATGCAACAACATTACTTGAAAGACTAAGGAACAAGAGGCTTATGTTTGTTGGGGATTCACTCAATAGAGGCCAATGGGTTTCAATGGTTTGCCTTGTTGAATCTTCAATTCCCTCAACTCTCAAATCCATGCACACCATTGCAAATGGTTCACTAAGCATTTTCAAGGCCAAAGTGCGTAAGTCTATAGGTGTAGAAAGAAACTTCACCTTAGTTTCATCAATTAATTATCAAACACTTATAAATAAATAAAAACTAATCAGCCCTAGTTGTCATGTTAATCTCAAATATTTTAGTTTTTATAGTTAACTCAACGTATATTTTTGAATGAATTATCGTATGAATATTTATAATATTATAAAAGTACATTCAAAAAAATAAACTCTAAATTTGATTTATATATTTATATTTAGTTTATCCTAAATATTTATATTCGTATTTAATTCATTTTTTATGTACAAAAAAATTTATATTTAATTTATCCTAATTTTAAAAAATTTACATTTTCGAGAAAAAACATTTTATAAGATTTTAATCATATTTGTAAGAAAGCATTCAAAAAAAATTGAAATTGAAGAA
The DNA here is from genome assembly GCA_037974735.1 of Cicer chorassanicum. NCBI lineage: Eukaryota > Viridiplantae > Streptophyta > Magnoliopsida > Fabales > Fabaceae > Cicer > Cicer chorassanicum. The sequence continues at coordinate 70,872,664 of JBBPBP010009779.1, forward strand.
CAATTAAATATATTTTTTAATAAGGACTAAAATTGTTTGTTGAATGATTTTATATAGACTAAAAATTGTTTTATGTTTTTACGGTTACTAAAATTGAAATCTTAAAATTTTATAGGTATTAAAAACATATTTTAACCATAATTTTTATAAGATTATTATTTCATTTTTTCCTACAAAATGTTACATGTCTAAAAGTTTTTCAATTGACACACTTAATGAAAGGAATACAATGCAACCATCGAGTTCTATTGGGCCCCATTACTTGTAGAATCAAATTCAGATGATCCAGTGAAGCATAAGGTAGCAGATCGTACTGTGAGAGTCCAAGCAATTGAGAAACATGCTAAGTATTGGACTGATGCTGATATTATTGTCTTCAACACTTTCCTGTGGTGGAGAAGGCATGCAATGAATGTTTTGTAAGTTCAACCAACAAGCTAAACAATAATCACTTTTAAAAGTCAAATAGTAATATTTAGAAGTTTTGATCTGTTTACAAATTCTTAAATTGATAAACTTTTTTGACTAATTTATCTTAAAAATTATTTTTGATAAATGGTTTTTTTAATAACAGTGATTTTTAATATGATAAATAAATACAAAATAACTTCAGTTTCTCTGAAAATCTCTAAAAAATTAAACACTAAATTATTATTATTATTATTATTATTATTATTATTATTATTATTATTATTATTATTATTATTATCAAAAATTACGTTTTTTATAATCCATAACAAACGGACCCTAAGTTCTAATGACACTTTTTCTAGAAGTAAAGGTTTACAGTGTTTTTCGTTCTCACGACTGAGACGGTAAACTAATTGATGTCGGTTAAACAAAAACAAATATATTGAGTTTTGATGCACAGAGTATCAATTTACTCTTATTTTTGCCAAATAGTCATTAAAAAGATTACTCTATCGGACATTATAACAAATATAATTGTAAACTTCTACATATAAAATGTTATATTAGTCATCATTAAAGTTTCGACGATTTTCAAATATTATAAGCCAACTTAAAAATTGTCCATCAACAATCAATATTTCCAACCACCATAGTTATGATTGTAATGTAATGTTTTATCCAAATATAGAATGATTCTTATACCTACTCAAGTAGCTAGCAACTTGATTTTAATAGTGACAATGTAACTACAAGCAGGTGGGGTTCATTTGGGGACCCAAATGGAGTATACAAAAAGGTAGCAATGGTGAGAGTTTATGAGATGGCTTTGAGGACTTGGTCAGATTGGTTGGAAGTTCATATTAATCGCAACAACACCCAATTATTTTTTGTTTCTATGTCACCTACTCACCAAAGGTATGGATAATAATAATAATAATAATAATAATAATAATAATAATAATAATAATAATAATAATAATAATAATAATAATAATAATAATAATAATAATAATAATAATAATAATAATAATAATAATAATAATAATAATAATAACCCCTAGTCCAAAATGTACTTTTAAATAGATTGCTATCATTTATTTAATTAAAAGTTGACTTAAATAAGTTTTTAGTCTGTAAAGTTTTAACATTTTATTTTTAGTTCCGGTAAAAATATTATATTTTTAAATTCCTATAAATTTATTCTGCAAACAGATTTAGTTTCTGCTAGAATGAAACATGTTTAATTGTCCTTCAACTTTCAAAATTTTAAATGATTTTTTCAAGTATTTTTAGAACACTATAAATTGTTTCTCCACAAAAATTTAGAATTTTTTAAACATTACGAACTCAAGATAAAAGTCAGAAAATATGAACATAGAAATCGATTTTTAAACTCATTTTTTATGGTGGAACTTTTTATAATTTTGAAAACATGTTTGCAAAAAGGTCATTCAAAAATATACGTTGTCATTCTAGTAGAGATTAAAAGTGTTTACATGACTTTTTTTATAAATAAAATTTTATTAAATTTAGGTTCAAACATAGCATCATAGTAAACGAAACTCTACCCACTTTCTATGAAAGAATGTAGAGAGTTCACGCAATCACGTACTAGTAAGTTGGACAAAATCATATAAAATCTTAAGTATATCTTGAAATTATATTTTTAGTCCTTACAAAATTACATGATAGCAATCTATTTGAAAATGTAATTTTTTTACATTAACTAAAAACTATATTTTGAAATTTTATACAGATAAAAAAACTTATTTAACCCTAAAATTTATACTTTAAGTTTGAATAAATAAATGAAACGATTTATTTGCATGAAGTAGACTATTCACATAGTATGTTGTTTTAAGAATTGTAAGACAGCAAGCACATTGAGCTAAATTTTACTAAATTCCTTAACCTGAAATCATGAAATATTGCTAGACAATGCTATATGATTTTTAGTAATTTTCATGGAGAAATGACTACTATGAAATCCTCTAATAAATGTCACATAAATATTGAGGCAACTGTTTAGTCTACTGATAAGATTCATATGTACAAATACATAGCAATGTTAATTTGATGAATTGTAGTAAGTTTTAAATATAAATTGTACAATTAAGACGAATTGTTCAGTCGAATCCTAGTTAGAATAATTATTGATCAGATTTTACTTATTTCTCAACCGAACTCTAGATTACTAAGATCTCGTTCTCCGAGAACAAGAAGTTAAAGCAAAAATAAATAAATATAAATTGTACAATCACATGACATATTTACAACAAGTGAAGTAAACAATTAAAAAAATTGGTAACCATATAGCAGTACATGACGTACATAAGTGTATATTGATAGCTCTATAATTACATTGTGATCAAATCAAGTAACTTATTAGACTTATAATATAAAAATACAATAAAAAAGTTTAATTTTGATACACTGTCAACAAATCACAACTAATTATATATGTGATTTTAAAATCTGTTATAATTAAAATCAAATATTTTTTATATTCTAATTGATATTGTAAATAAAACTTTACTTTAACGGTGTATATGAATTAAATCCAAATAAAAAATGGCAGGGCTCATGAATGGGGAGGAACTAAGGGTGAAAATTGTTACAAGGAAACAGATCAAATCACAGAAGAAGGGTATTGGGGGAATGGTTCTGTTCCTAAAATGATGCAAGTAGTGGACAATGTTCTACAAGATTTGAAAGGAAGAGGTTTGAATGTTCAAATGCTTAACATCACACAGCTCTCAGAGTACAGAAAAGAAGGTCACCCTTCAATCTATAGGAAACAATGGGAGCCTTTAACAGAAGAACAGATATCAAATCCAAAATCTTATGCAGATTGCATACATTGGTGTCTCCCTGGAGTTCCTGATACATGGAATGAGCTCCTTTATGCCTATATTTTCAATAGATGACAAATATTTGATATTGAAAGCATGAAATACAATGTTTCGCATGTTTTGTTATTATGTTCTCTTTTTCTTTTTTGCCTCAACACTCTGGTTCTAGCTCTGGTAATTTAGAGTTCGGCCTGAGTAACGTCTGATAAAAAATTGTACTAATTAGAATTGTTTTCTCTTGATGTTGACTGAGGTGACGGAAATTGAAATGTAAAGAATATTGGCACCCTTAATCCTCAAAAAAAATCATACATATGCTTGTGGTTTTTTAGTGTTTGTTTTTTATGTATTACTTTTATCACCATAATCCTTGTTGATCTTACTAAATAAAAAAATAAGGTAGATTTTAGGTTGCTTTGAAAAATTGTGTGTACGTTATCTATATTAAAATCAGCTATGTATACTCTACTGACTTTTAAATACGTAGTTAGTGGAATATGTGTAGTTGATTTTGGTTCGTGCACAATTTTCCAAAGACAAGATAGGCTTCACCAAAAATCAAACCATGTTTCAAACTGAATGACATAAAACTCATGGAGACAGTAATTGGGTCCAAAAAACTTCTTGCTACAGCACTTCCTCGACAAATCTTTAAAAAATAATAAGTACCAATAATTGAAACTATCACGGTAAACCAAATAGTAAGAGCGTTAAGATTAGATATTACAGATCTTTTTCTGCTTGATCAATAATCTCAAAGTTTGAATTCATCCCTTAAAATGCTGCAGCGTTAGAAATTTTAAGAGAAAGTTTTGCCGCTCTCGTGGTTCTTTTGTTCGAAAGATTCATTTTTAGAGTTGCTTGCAGGATATTCAATTTAAACTAAAAGAAAAAAACAAACAAATGGGACACAAATACCATTGAACTGTCTTGAAAATCCAAAAAGATGTAAGAAATACAAAGCCATTTACCAACATACAAAATGTTTAAGTTTGAAATATGTCTGAGCCAATATCTTGTATCTAATACCAAAAACATACGAAATAAAACAGCATCAGACAATGGAACATCAACCTAAGCAGTGTCTGTTGCAGGTTGAGTGACACCAGATTTCACTAAAAGCTTAGTAAGAGACTCTGGTGAGCAAATTTCATACTTAACTTTTCCAGAAGGTGAAAGATAAACCTCTGCAAGTTCAAGTTTATCCGATGTAAGACTTGTACTATCCATAGTTTTACTTAAAACCCTCAATGCAAGTTGCACAGCTTCTTCTCTACTGATATCGTCTTTATAGTCCTGTTTTAGTATCGACTGTGCAGCTTGGTTGTTTGCACCGATAGCTCCAGCTTTCCAACCGCCATAATTTCCACTCGGGTCACTCATGTAAAGCTGAAAGCCAAAGTTTTTGTCCCATCCTGCAAACAGGAATGAGACTCCGAATGGTCGGAGACCGCCGAATTGGGTGTAACCTTGTTTAGTATCGCAGAGAGATTGAACTAACTGTTCAACTGGCATTGGCTCTTGATATGCGAAAGTGTAGCGTTGTGCTTGGACTCTGGCTGTGTTGATTAGGATGTTGGCGTCGGACATTATTCCGGCAACAGCACAAGCAACGTGGTCATCGATTTTGTACATTTTCTCGGTTGATGTTGAGGTTTGTAGCAGCTTAGATGTTACCTTCTTTTCACCAACTAGGACAACTCCGTCTTTTGATAAGATTCCTATTGCAGTACCGGCATTCCCGATGGCCTCCATTGCATACTCAACTTGGTAAAGACGTCCTTCTGGGGAGAAGATTGTTGTGCGGCTATCATATCTTCGAGACATTTTGATTTCTGAACAATTTATTCAATGCAAAGTAGCAGACACAGAAAATGAAAGGAATTAATAATGTATTTCATAGTTTAAAATTGAACAAAAAAAGGGAAGGAAAGAGTTAACATTCGAATACTTTTTTGTTTCTCTATATATGCCTGAAAGATCAGCAAAAACTTTTTAATTTTAAAATATAGTGTAATGTAATGATGAAACAGTCATCATAACAAATACCACTAACACATTAACACATTAGTTTTTCAAAAGAAATATTTTACACAAACATCAATCGATTGACAATATAGGCAATTAGGCATATTTATGACTTCACAAAATAACATAAACAGTCTTGACATGAGAGATATTTATATTAGAGAAACCCTGTCATATTTAGGCATAGGAGTAAAACAAATGATAGACATTATAACAGAAACTTCATTGAATTCAAAAGAGTACACAACACACAATTTCGCTACCAGCCTTAAAGCCAAGGCTCTCTATGAGAAAACAATTCTTAGCCTTACACACAAGAAATCTCGTATTCCCCGAGAAACTGTCCCAAGCAATGTTATCGATGACATTTGGCGGACAGCCAAAAATATGCGATATCCACCATAAAATGCTATGGCGCTACCATCCTTCACAATAAAATATGCGATATCCACCATAAAATGCTATGGCCATCGCAGTTTTTAAAATATCTGCCACCGTAATCCACCATGGCACTGCTATGGTCGATATTCGACAACACTAGTCCCAAGAACCCTCTATTACACAGTTAAAGTAAATATTGATAACTGTTCCACTAAATAACTCCCAGAATATTATTACTGACCAATTATTTTCATATTTCTCCTAAGAGTATACAGGTCATGTTTTAGGCTTATTTTCTGCATGATCCAACACTTGACCCACATTCTGACTTTTGAGCTCGAACGCAACGGTCGAGATACTTGAGGCCATTGTGGCTTTAGATTTTCACTTTGAGCTCTACCCTATTTCACATATCCATGCTTTAAAGGATAGTGAAGTGAGCACTTGATATGCCCCTATACATACAGACATAAGAATATCAAAAGTACCAAGGTATATACATTAAAGTTCATTTAGGCATATTGAACGTTTCTACCTTAACTTTCTATGACATTGTCAAATAACTACTCTTAACAAAAAGAAGCTGAAGATAAGTGATAAACTTGAAAATGGAAATTCAATATTCACAAGAAGTTGAGAACTGAGAAGCACGAAAGTGGAAACGCAAGAATGGTAAGAATCTCGAAAAAAACTTTTAGTGGAGAAGTTACACAAGGTAGAGATATGGTAAGAACCTAGAAACAACGAAAATGTAAAAAAACTGTTTTTATTATTTCCGAAAATGCATCTTCATTAACTGACATTTCATCTTCTCTCCATGACAATAGTTTACTTCAAAAACATCTTATCAAGATAAAATAAACACACATTTTAGAAAATGAAAACAGAAAATGTCTTCACAAAGTAAATAGCCCCTTAATGGTCCATAAAAAGGAAGTTTCTAAATGAAAACACAAAGCAATTTAACCAATGAAGTAATGTTTCCAGACACCAAATACCAATGTTGTCAAATAGTGGCTACAGCATAATAATAGCATAGCAAAATTTGGACAAAATGCTATTGTTCTATTACACGCGATTTAGTACAAAGTGTTGTTAAATTGCGGTTATAGCAACGCCATAGTAGCAGAATTTGAACAAACCACTATTCTCAGCCATCTACGATTATTAACGACATTGTCATATACTTAAGAGCCAATCTCCATTACTACCTAACAAAATGGAATCTCCTCTATTTTCCCACAAAAAATGCAAAATGTGAAAGAAAAAACTCAAAATCTTTGCCTACACCAACACTTCAAATTAAAGATGTGTCTAGTGTGTCACGCGTTTCAGAAACAAATCACTTTCATTTTCTAATATTGATTGTGTCAATGTTATGTTTAGTGTTATTGTTAAAGAGTCAAAATTATCAAGAATTAACATCAAATAGAAGGTAGAAACAAAATTAACAAGCTAAATAAATAATTAATCAGCATAATCTAAACTAATCATCATAACGGGGGGGGTGAGAAAAGAAATTTGAGGGAGTAAAGTAAAACTTACACGAAATTAGAGGCAGACGACGATGAGAAGAGAAAATGGGGAACGGCAGCTAATGGAGAAACTTGGAAAGGGGGATTCAATACATACTCACTTGAGTCACACACCCTCTTCAACACGAAATCTCTTTTTTCTTTTGACACAACACGAAATTTTTTAAGAGACACATTTTTTCCCTTTCTTTTTTTTTTAAAAAAAAAAAATTAAACAAATAGGGTAAAGTTACTCGAGGTAAAATATGTGTTTTCTTTTAATCAATAAAAGGTGTGTTTTAATATTTATAAATGTATCTTGAATAAATTTTATTTTGGAAATTAAATTTTATTCAATATTTTTTTTAATGTCGTTTTATAAAATTAAATTTATTTAGATTATATGATAAAATGTATTTTTAAATGTGTATTTATTAAAAATGATATATATTTTATTATAATATAACGTAAATTTTGTAGTTAATAGAAAAATGCGTAGAAAGTTTTTTTATATTTAGAAAATACAAA
>JBBPBP010009779.1:70882953-70894290 GCA_037974735.1 Cicer chorassanicum
TTGCAGAGACTTAAACTAAAAAATTTATTTTGTATGAACTAAAATCAAATTTTTTATATTTTACAAGAACTAATTGTATACTTAAGTCTAAATTCTTTTAACGATACTTTTGTTGATATTCTAACATATGAATTAAAATATATTATAAAAATTATTATCATTATGGTTATTTTCTAATGAAAAAATCATCAATATCTATTTTCTTTACAAGTATTCTACATATATTAATTTTTTTAATAAAAAATTTGCTAACATATTTGAGTCGAATTGTATCCTAAATTTCAAAAATTTCACTTATCCACGTATATGTAATATTATTGAACCGTATATATACCCGTATTACATATCTGACCTTCATAACACCCGCTCATATTTGAATGTGATTCACTGCATAATGTAATGATAGTTTCCAATCATAAGAAGGTGCCATTGGGAAATGGCTCACTAACTTGCCAAAGATGAGAGAGGGTGGGTGGAGAAGGATTGTGCTCGATGGGAGAGGTGTACGATTTTTTGTATTTGGTTCATTAGGTTGTGTTTGATTTGATGGAATTGAGTGATATTTAAATATATTCCATTGTTTGGATATAGAAAAAATGAATGGAGTAGAATGGAACACAATGGAACCAATTCCATCCTATACCATCCAATCCTCCAATTTTTCTTGCCCCCAAATTTGGGGTGTATCCAATGGGATGGAGCTTCATAATTATGAATATTACCATTTTACCCTTATTTTATTTGTTTTACATTCTCCTTTCATCTCCTCAAACTACTTTCACATTTTTGCTTCTACTACTCATTGTTGCTCGTTTCTCCAAAACTCGTTGAATACCATCAATCTGTCATGTTCTTCTTCATTGCCAGCAAGATATTTTGTTTAATTTGTGCCTTTTGTTCAATCTAGGCATCATGCTTCTTCTTCACTGTCGAATACCTATCGGTGTCTTCTTTCTTTGTTAAGTTAATTAGTTGCATTTGTTGTTATATAGCTTAGTACTATGAGAGGGTTTGAGATGTGTTGGCTTGGTGGAGGAATGAAGTACTCGACGTTTAGGGTTGTCGTGGAAATTAGTGCTGCATTATAGAAATAATATGTTTTAATTAAGGGTAGAGATGGAATAAAAATATTATTTTTCATTTTTCAAACAATGGAATGGTAATTTTGTTCCATTACATCATAAAATATTCAAACTGTGGAATAGAGTTATGTTATGTTTCATTCTATTCTATTTCATTATGTTTCATTATATTTCGCTACGCTCTGTTCATTTTAAAATATCCAAACATAGCCTTAGGAAAATCCAACCTCTTTATTGTGATATATTGGAGAATTCAATTGGAAAAAAGCGGAGACCAAAGACTAAAGGAAGAATGATGAACAATATGAGAAAGAAGAATGCGGCTCTTCTAAAATGAGAAGTTGGTAAAATGATTAAACTAATGGTTGATATTATAACCACTCATGATTGGTCATGCATGTGCACATAATATCAACCATTGATTTGATCATCAATGATTGACATTACTCACTTTATTCTTTAAAGTGAGTTGCTCACTTTAGAGGGACCAAATTCAAATCCAATAGAAGCATTAACTAAAACGATAAAAGGGAAGGTTATACCAATTACGATTAAAGTCATTCCAAATAAAATGAGGAGGAAAATATCACCAAGTAAAACAAAGAGTGTAAAAACCCGCATTAGCAAGTTTGTTCGCACACGTGTTGCCTTTCTTATAAATATGAGAGATGTGGAACTACATTTGTCTTATAAGGGATATACTATTCAACCATCTAGTCTTAAACTTTTGATGCACGAGATTAGAATTAGTAAAAGATTGGACCACCAATGAAGAGTCACACTCCATCCAAAGGTGCAACCAACTTTTAGAGTAGACAATCTGAATAGCATACATAGCAGCACAAAGCTCCGCATGAAAAGAAGTAGCAACACCCAAATAGTTCGAGAAACAACCAACAATAGCACCATTAAAATCTCTAAACATAGCACCAATAGCAGAAAGACCAAAATTACCTCTAGAATCTCCATTAGTATTACATTTAATCCAACCACAAGAAGGCTTCAACCAGTTACTTGTGGTGATAATAAAAGCCTTAGGAGCATGACAATCAATAGAAAATAATTTTAGAATAGAGAATTCTTGTATTGGCGAAGAGACAACTCCTTTAGAGAACCTATCTGAGAGAGATACTGTAGAAGAGACATGTTAAATAGTGTGTTGAATGATAACTAACTTATTATTAAAAGTTAACTGGTTGCGGGAAAACCAAATGACCTAAATGATATGAATGACAATTGAGAGGATAACGTTTCTCACCCAAGAAGTCCAATTCTTTCTACAGAGATCAAGAATAGAAGAAATGGAAGAAAAATCAATTCTAATATGCAAAACATAGGACAACCAATTCCATAACTGAATAGCAAAAGTGTTGTCAAATAAAACATGATCAGTAGTTTCATTGGCCTGAGAGTAGAGCCTACAACATGACATCGCCACACATCCACAAAATTATTGGGATTAAATAAGTTTTACGTTTCTATAAATTTTAAAATTTTATTTTTAATTCCTTTAAAAAAATCATGAATTTTAGTTCCTACAAAATTTTCATGCAAACAGTTTTAGTTCATGTTAGAGCATCAACACGTGTTTTTGAATGATTGTTTTGCATACATATTTAAAATACTATAAAAAGTTAATCCACAAAAAAAGAGTTTAAAAGTTGATTTCTAAATTTATATTTTAAGAACTTTTATAATGAACGGACATTTAAAAAATTTATATTTAATTTATCTCAAGTTAGAACTTTAAAAATGTTTTAAACATATTTGTAAAAAATCATTTAAAAATTTAAAAGTTGAAGTATGTTTCGTTTCAGCAAAAATTAAAACAACTTATAGAATAATTTTATAGGAACTAAAAGATGATTTTTTTTCCAGGAACTAAAAACAAATTGTTAAAATTTTATAAAGATTAAAAACTTATTTAACTCAATTTTTTATTCCCAAATTAGATTTTTTATAAATAACGTTCATATTTTTTTTTGTATTAGTGATTGATAGATAGGACGTGGTTCGTCGTGAGCACTAGCAGGTACAGGATCGAGCAACACTTAATTGATGGTAGGGAACACATACGTTTGTCTGTCTTTTTATTTGCTCAAGTCATCTCTGTCTTAATAAGCATGCATATGACTATAAAAGCCACCTTTTAATTGCAGATTGTTTTGGAGACTTTTGATATCTGAATTGACAAGATCCTCTATAGTTACTGTACAAAAAGTGAGTGCACAGCAATCTCGTGGTCCTAATTTTTTCTTAATATGCTTTTGTTTTTGTTCTGTAAAATGAAGTTTGTAGATCATAAGAATCACAACAGTCCATTTTTCAACTGCATGCAAATCATCTCAGTAGGGGGTACTATTTTAGTGTAAAATGTTCTATAAACAAGATAATATCTTTCTAAAAACTAAAAATTGCCAGTTCCACAAAATATGTAAATTGTTTTGATTTTTCAATGTAAACAACTCATCACTTTAGAGTGATATCATATTAATTAAAATGAATCAGCACTACTTAAATTCAATCTCAGAGCATTGTACAAAATAAAAGTATTCCTCAACATCCTCAAGAAAATAGATCAACAACAGAAATAAACAGGTCACACATGTATACAAACATGAAATATCTAACCATGAAAATTGCAATGCAACAGCATCAACATCAACAACAAAGCCTTATCCCTCTAACTAAGGAGAATTGCAATGCAAATCAAGATGAAACATTCTTGTCAGAACTTAGTTTTTTTCTTTCTTTTCTATTTTACAAATTCAACATAACAACAATAGAGGTGGAACATAGACATAAACTATAAGTTCACACTTTAATTGTGCCAAACATTTCTCCATTCCTAAAAATGGCAACAATTGCAACATCGAATCTCTTCACTTAGTGGCTTGTGCGATAATATTACTCAAGGAACTGGCTTCCTCCTTAGCACTTTCCACCAATGAATCCTGATAGCCGATATCATACAAAATTGCATTAGAGAAACTGATTGAAGAATACAAACATATTTGAAAGAGAAAGACCATTGATACCTGTGCAGCTATCAATCGAGCAACAGTTTTTTTGCTCGACTCCTGAAGCTCACCGGCAATTAGAAGTTCATCAAGTATATAATAGGCCTTCCATGATTAAAAAACATAGAACAGATCAGAAGGGACAATAGTAAACCAAAAATATTGACAGGTGATATGCTCAATAACACTAGTTTTGAATTTTGGACATATTCATTATACTTGGACAGACCTTATGGAAGTTGAATATCAAGTCCAGTTCACAGACCTGCAAATTGACAAGTGACCATTATCAAATTAGAGAGACTAAAGAAATTCATATATATTAAATCCTCAAAAAAGAGGGGAGTATTTCAAGTTTCCACTAGTGAATCAAGCAGTACTCTTCTAAAGTCAATTTTTAATACAACTTACACTGCCAAAATACCGATCAAGAATCTCCACAAAATGATGAATCATTTCAAGGACTTCCAATTCGTTGTCTTCATCATCAATACACATACAGAAATATAGACTAGCATACCTGCAGCAGATATTTATTATAACATAGTCAATTAAATATCAAGCCAAAAAGAAGAGTGCCTTGCAAAGGAGTAGCATTCACAATATATATTGTCACAATACCTTTTATAAACAACTTTATGTCCTCTCCACTCTACAAAGTTACAGAGCTTGGGAGCACGGCTAAGAATCACTCCACTGAGCTCACGGATTACCTTGTAAAGAAAAGATTAGATGTAAATACATATATCACCGACAGTTATTGTGGAATGTGGTGTGCTCAACAATCAACATGCAATGACTGTCTCTATCACTATATATATACAAAATAAAAAAGAAAGGGAAGAAAATAACAAACTACCATAATAATGAAGTTAAAAAGGGTGTTAGTTACCTTACTTCTTTCCTTCTGAGTATAAGGTGAATACCATTTTGTGAGTCTGACCTTCCCTTGACGACTAATGAGAAGCACAAAGTGTATCTACATTTACGAAGAGGAATAAAACATGCATGTTAAAATTGGAAATACATAAATCATAACGCGCATACAATACATAATTGAAAATAGATACTTAAAAAATACGAGCGACAACCAAATTCAAGTAATAGGGTATTAACCTAACTACAATGGTGAGAGAGGCACAGTCCTATCATTCATTATAAAATTGCCTAGAATTTCGATCAGACAACAAACATGCACAAATACATGTATTCATTCCAAGTACAAAATACACGGTGAAAATAACCTTCATCTTCATGATTGATAGTGACAGAAACCCAAAACATGAAAGAATGCTACCATGCCATGTCATTCACTAGAAAGTGGGGTTACAGCATGGAAAAAGCTAAGAGATAAGGTAGCTATGAATCATGCTAAGACATTGAAAAAGTTTAGGAATCCAGCAAGATACACATTGAACTATGATAGGAACACACGAGAAAAGGAATCATGGAATGAGTTTTATTATTGTAAATGGTAACAAACTGTGAATCTCCTATGCCAATATTAACAATAAACGTGCATAACCAATTCTACACTACCCCTCTCAATAATATATTCCCTCTTCCTAACAGACTACCCTTTGACTTCAGGATCATTCCCAGCCTCGTCACTAACTAACTGCTGCTTCTCTTTACTCCCTTTGCAGACGGACCTGGGTTCCTTGCAGTCACTGACCACACGCATTCACGCGGCCAGTGACTGTCTGATTGAGATTGGACGGTTCAGATCTCCAATTTGGTAAATCTTTTTAAAAAAAAAATCAAAAACAGTTTGAGATCAAGACCGTCTAATCGAGATCGGATGGTCACGTAGTCACTGACTCAGTGACTGCACCATATCCATGCTTTGGGCCTCTTATTCTTACTTGACCCAATTCAAACTACAATTCAGTAAACTTCAACATGTTTAAGTTGATTAGAATCTAACATAATCTCAATCAAACATTGGAGCTAGGTGGTGACAACATGTAATGTAACCAAGTTTAAATCATAATCAGAGTATAACCCTTAAAATAAATAAACACTGCAAAATCAAATGAAAAATAAAAAGTAAACTGAAAAACCAGTCAAAGTTGGGCAAATTAACCTAATTGCTTTAACCACAACATGGTGTAGTGAGATTGAGATTTAATTTAATCGTAATTCTAACTGAGAAAAGCTAATATTTGATTAATTAATCATTAAAATAAAGAAACAATTCGAAATCTGAAATGAAACAGAAACAGAAGGGAATGAGAATAACGAAATTGAATCATTCATAATAAGAAGCAACACATCATCATGAATAATAAACACTCACCATTGATATTGATTTTGGCAAAAAGAGATCTCAAATTCTCAAATTCTTTCTGAAGGTTACGATTTATTACGAGAGAGAGAGAGAGAGAGAGAGAGAGAGAGAATTGAGATGAAGATGTGGGTCAGTTGGAAAAGTTTGGCCCAACTAAACCCACTTTGTTTCCAATATAATCTTTTTTGGATAAATATTAAAAGGACCCTCCCTTTTTTCAGTTTAACACCTCCCCTCCCATGTACAATGGCATTCTCTTTCTATTCCACTGCCTCCACCCATCTCACATCTTCTTCACGCAATGAACATTTGTGATTTAGAAAAATAGTTGTAAAATAATTATTAATGTTATTTTAAATAAAAATTTATTTTTAACATTTGTGTTTTCTGTGTATATTTAAATAATAATTTCTATTTTGAAATTTATATATTTATTCCGCTTTTTTGTAATGGAGTTCCTATTATTTTCAACTTTTTTTTGAGAGATCTATTATTTTTAACTATCGGTGTTATGTATCAAAAATTTTACCAAGAAACTTTTGCCTATTATTTAATAACTTTCTATTAGTATTATTAGTTGACAAAAATAAAACCATTGTTTTCACGATCCTATGAATACCAGCACAATATATCTGCAATTAGGGTAAAAATCTGCACTGAATATAGATAGCGGACGCAAGTATTGGTATTAAGGAATTCATGGGATATGGTGACAGAACATTAAAGGGTCGTTTATATTGTTAAAATATTACCTTTTTTTTACTTTTTAAATTTTGTCTTAATTTTATTTAGTAATAAAGAGATAAGAGACTTTTGAAGAGAACAATTGTCTTTATTTTTAAAAACAACGAAAATATCAACAAAAAAAAAAACTTTTTTATTTTTATTTTTAAAAATACATCTTCATTAACTAATATTTTATCTTCTCTTAATGACAATAGTTTACTTCAAAAGCATCTTGTAAAGGTAAAATGAATACATTTTAGAAATTGCACCTCAAGTACTTATATTTTTTTCATATGTAAATATGTTGAACTCTCATATTTTACTCGATTTGAAACTTTTTTCTTACTAAAATATGAAATTTATTATTGACATTTATAATTAAACCCATAAAGAAGAGGCTTAGTTGTGTTTGGGCCTATAGTTACGAACTCAAACCAACATAAAATATGAATCCATTGGGGAGAATTAAAATGGACAACTCTACTTGATACTTCTAACCCTATTTTATTTTAATGAATTTTTTTAGAAAAAGAAAAGTGACAATTCTACTTGATACTCCAATAATAAAGACCACGAGTAATTGAGTAAAGACTTTGAGGCAAGGTGCAAATTTTTTTAACTACATTAATAATTATTATTTTAATATATAAAATAAAACATAAATATTTAGGAGTGGTTTGTTAAACTTTTTCTACTTATATAAAGGCTTGTGCATATTGTATTTATTGATTGATTAAGTATAATATACAGAAACATTTTCTATTATAAATACTTTCTATTATGGGATCCGAGCACGATTCTAGTTAAGAAGATAAATTGGAGATGAAAAATACCTCCAAACTTGCAACGAAGAACACAAAGAATGCACAAGCCTACTACCTCAACAACTCTTATAGTCTTGGACGAGATCTATCAAGACGGCATTGCGTGCGAAGACGAAATTGGGTTTTATTGGCAGAAGCATTAACTCAATCTGCAATTAAACATTTGTCCCAATTTGCAATAGAAAAATAAAGGGAAAACAAGGTTGAATTTAGCTCAACCTTTCATTTATGGAATGATAAAAGGAGAGGTAAGGAGTATTATTCTAAATTGAAGTGTGATCATTGCAGAAAGAATGGCCACATCAAAGAAAAATGCTTTGAAATTGTGGGATATCCAATCAATTGGGAAACAAGAAGAACTCAACGCATAAAAACTAACAAGCAATGAGGACAACAAGGTGTGAATTTGGCTCAAGCATAAGAGGGAATGAAGAAATAAAATCTGGAAATACCAGCCACATGTCATGCATTACATGGAACTCGTGCATAAAATCACGGAGGATCACGTGAAAGCATGGTTGGTAATTTTGGCAATAACATCACATGATTCTCGATACTGGTGCATCTCATCGTATTACCCCATTGTCTCATATCTTATAAGAAATAAGATAGATAGATAAGCTTTTCTATATTATCACACCCAATGGAGATGCAACCTTAGTTGAAAAGATGAGAGATGTGGAACTATCCATGAATCTCATGTTTTATTGGTTACTAGTTTCAATTGCAAATTTATATTCACAAACTCACTCATGATTTAAATTGCATCATAACTTATGATCAAAACTCGTGTAATACAGGACCAAATATAGAAGAAGAAGAAGAAGATTGAATTCAGTTATTTGCATGGAAATATTGTGGCATGCAAGAACGGGACATCCCTTAATACAAACTCTTCAACACATATCCAATTCCTTTAATTGAAGTTTTGATTCAAGTAGAGTAGAATGTTGTGATGTATGTCATAGATCAAAAAAATGTAGAAGTTCATTCAATTTGAGTGTTAATAAATCTGAAACACCTTTTGATTTGATTGAATGTGATCTATGGGGAAGATATCATAAAACTTCTAACAATGGCTCACATTGCTTTCTCACTATTGTGGATGATTACACTCGTGGAACATGAGTTTATCTAATGAAATACAAAACCAAGACCTGCATAACATCACTACTTTCTACAACATGATCAGAAGACAATTTAATGTTCGTGTTAAAAGGATTTGTAGTGATAATGGAACGAAATTCACTAACTTCAATTTCCAACCTTACATTCAACAAGAAGGAATCCTACATGAAACATCTTGTGTGGCAACATCCAAACAAAATAGGCATGTAGAAACAAAACACAAACATATATATTGAACATGGCTCGTGCCCTACGCTTCCAATATAACATTTTGTTGCAATTTTGGGGAGAATGTATACTCACTGCGACATATCTCATTAATAAAACTCCAACCATAGCTAATAAAGGAGTAACGCCATATGAGATGGTTTTTAAGAAAAAAACCTAATTATGAACACTTAAGAGTTTTTGGATGTTTATGTTATATGAAAAACCTATCCAAAAGACCTGACATGTTTGGAGAAAGAGCAAAAATGTGAATATTTGTTGGTTATTCACAAGGACAAAAAGGATGGCAAATGTATTATGCAGATACTCATGAATTCACCATATCAAGATATGTGTTCTATGGACACATATTCCCATATGCTTTGTGTAACGCATCAAATTTTGAATCCAAAACATTATTTAAAATACTTATTGTTTAGAAAAATTTATGATAATTTTTAAAAAAACATAAGAATATCTAAACATTTATTCATTTAAATAATTAGTAACAACCACATTTATTTAATATTATTAAGAAAAATTTTATTCGGAAGCTAAAACAAAGTAAGAGCAATTATTTCTAATGAAAGGGAACCACTTCCGTATTACTAGTGTATTTTAAAATTTGATGGCAAAAAATTAAAAATAAACTTAGAAATATCAAGCAATTCTATTATTAAAAAATTGTCTTGGAAAAACCTATTTTTACCCCACGGTTCGCCGCACATCAATACTCATCAACTATTCTTGAATCTCTTAGAACTCATTAGTACCTAAAATGTTGTTGTAAGGGTCAATTTTTTTCCATCATCCACATCAAACCAAAGCTATATGGAAAAATGACACAAAACATATAAATGTAAAACTTTCAATTTAAAAGAAAAAAAATGCAAACCGGTAAATCGTATAACACTAACATATGCACTTATGCGTAATGCATGCTTCTAAAACTATATGATTCAGGTATAAACATGTCGCTAAGGCAACTTCCACATAGAAAAATCA
This sequence comes from Cicer chorassanicum, assembly GCA_037974735.1. Taxonomy (NCBI): domain Eukaryota; kingdom Viridiplantae; phylum Streptophyta; class Magnoliopsida; order Fabales; family Fabaceae; genus Cicer; species Cicer chorassanicum. Next base: position 70,893,236 of record JBBPBP010009779.1, read on the forward strand.
TTCATACTAATGGAAAAAAATAAACATGTCACTAAGACAACTCTCACGAACATGCATATGCCATAATATGATATATCATCAAAAAGCTATATTCTCATACAACCCACTAAGAATCATGTCATATGCATTCAAACAATCACTTTTAAAATCATCATCTTATTCACATATCACTAAGATTATATACCATACATCCTTATCATGAGAATCATATACTCATAGATAAATAATTATAAAAATTATAACTTTCACCACGTACACATGTACATCATCAAAGTTAAAACATTATCACAAATAACATAAAAATTCAAACTTTATTTCATATTCATCATAAAAATTAAAACTTTATCACATATAACATAAAATTTCATACTTTACTCCATATTCATCATAAAAATTAAAACTTTATCACATATAACATGAAAATTAAAAATTTATTTCATATTCATCATAAAAATTAAAATTTTATCACATATAGCATAAAAGTTCATATTTTACTTCTTAAAAATCATATATTACATATCGAAATCAACGTAAAGGATTGGAGTTTTATTATTTTAATCCATTAGTCTACATTTATTCCTTTTAAAAGACAAGCAATCACAAATATTAATTTCATGTCACCCAACCAACGGCCTAGCGATAATTTGTGTGGGGAAAAGCCTTTACCTTGACCGTTTTTCTTCCTGGCACAAAGCTCTAAACTTTTGATGCACGGAAAGAGGAGGTGTGAAGGTGATGGTGGCTAGAGTTTTAGTATTCATTTCTGTTTACAGAATCTTTAAAGGATTTCTGAGTTAGGTTTTTTGTTTTTGTTTTTGTTTTCCTACTTATTATTACTAAGTATGATAAAATTATGGACTTTAGAAAAATTTAAAGTGGAGATTGTTGGATAGATAGTGTTGAGAAAGAATAGGAGGGAGAAAATATCAAAAAAATAATTGTTAACCTTGATTAAAAAAAAAAATCAAGCCATAAACACCTAGTCCAAATTTCTACTCATTCATATGATTGGGTCACACCAAGCAACAAACCTTAGCTCTTTATCTTCTTGCACT
>JBBPBP010009779.1:70905795-70920604 GCA_037974735.1 Cicer chorassanicum
GATTGACATAAAATGTCATATGTATTCATTGCCTTATAGATCTGAGAAATAATTTTCTCAGATTTCATTTCAAGTACAAAGTCCAAATTAAAATCGTTTTTATTTTATTAAAACAATTTGATAAGTATATATAGATAATAAAACAACTTAAAAAAAACAATTTCTATCAAAAGAACACAAACAAACTTCAAACTAATCTGGAATTAATAAACATATAAATAGCATTATAAAATGATTAAGCGTGGAAAAAGTGTAAGACCATGAACAAAAACAAACCGGTATATAGAATTTTTGTAGAACTCTCTATCAATGAATCATCTTTCAAACTTTCAAAATTTCTCATCAAAAAACCAAAGTACTACTTTTTGTTATTACACCCTATATTGAATTTGATACTCTTTTCCAATGAATAATATAATTTAACATATCCTATTTTTTAGTTGAAATTTGTGTACAATAAAATTTCAAAATCAAAAACCAAAACCCTTTGACCCAAACTATGCAGAAATTGAACAAAAAGAAAGTTCCAATTTTTCCTTTACTTGTGTTTTTGTTAATTCTCTTCATAGCACTCTCAACTCTCCATAGTGGAAGCACCATTCATCAAATCCATGAAAACCCAAATCACATTCACCAACAAGAAGATTCTTCAACTACCTATGTTAAACCCAATTTCTCTAATCACCTCAAAAAACCTCAAGGTATGTATAATTTTTCATTTCAAAAACTTGCTTTAAAAATTAGAACTTTATGGGTTAATCTTTGTGAATTGACTTTGATTTGCATTGTGACTTGTTTTTTATATGATTTGTTGAAATGGGTTTTGTTGGAATTTTATTTTAGTTTTTCATTTCATAAACTTGCTTTTGTGTCTTAAAAAATTGAACTTTATGGGTTAAGCTTTGTGATTTGACTTTGATTTGCATTGTGACTTATTTTTTATGTGATTTGTTGAAATGGGTTTTGTTGGAATTTTATTATAGTTCTTCATTTCATAAACTTACTTTTGTGACTTATAAATGAGAACTTTATGTGTTAAGCTTTGTGATTTGACTTTGATTTGCTCTGTGACTTCTTTTTTTGGTGATTTGTTGAAATGGGTTTGATTTGAATTTTATTTTAGAGGTTTTGGATAGATATAGTAGATGCAACTCTACTATAGGGTATAGTGGTAGGAAAATTGCTCGGCGTGGTGGTTCGAAGCGTTCCGGTCGCCGGAGAGGGAGTGGTGAAAGGTGTGATGTTTTCTCAGGCAAATGGGTTTTTGATAATGCTTCATATCCATTGTACAATGAGTTAGATTGTCCGTATATGTCTGATCAATTGGCTTGTCACAAGCATGGAAGAAATGATTTGGGGTACCAACATTGGAGATGGCAACCACATGATTGCAATTTGAAAAGGTACTTTCTATTTTTAGCTCTTTTTTGTTTTTGTTTTGTTTTGTTTGTTTCATCTGAGCATAATTATGTTATGGTTTTGTTTGATGGTTATGAGTTGAAGTGAATGACCTAATTGAAAGTTTTAAGACTATTTAAGTTATCATTAGTTTGTGAAGTTGATGTTTAACCTAGATTGAGTTTTGTGGAGTTCCAAGTAGAATAACTTTTGTTATATTCCCTCCATTACTTTTTAGTTGGCGTTTTTTTAGAAAAAATTTGTTCCTATTTAGTTGTATTTTCAAAGTTCAATGCAAAATTACTTATTGGTTTGCCAAGGATACCCTTAATTATTTACTGCAGAGCGAAAAATATGTGTGAAATAAGATGATAAATAGTTGAGAGTATTATAGGAAAAGAGAAATGGTTCTATCAAAAGCAACAAAATTTATTGGTTTTATTAGTATGCATAAACAACTTTAAAACGGCAACTAAAAAGGAAAGGATGGAGTATTGTTCATGTGGATTGTGGAATTGGAGTTATCGGAATTTTAATGTTTTTTTGGTGTCTAAAAGCATCATCTATAGAAAGGGCAAGAGTTTGTATGGTTTAAGAAAATATTCTCTGCTTTCATTTTTTGTTTCACATTTGATTATAAAACTCTTACCTTGTTTTATGATCTTGTTTTTCTTTCTTTTAATTGTGAATGATTTAACATAAAACAGAAAAGGTGTTTTATTACCAAACAAACCCTATATTTTTTGGTGACAAAGTATGTTATTTTTGCTAGGCTTCTTCATTGCTTCATAGATTTGTTGTCTAAAACAGGTGGAATGTGAAAGAAATTTGGGAAAAGTTAAGAGGTAAAAGGCTAATGTTTGTTGGAGATTCACTGAATAGAGGGCAATGGATATCTATGGTATGCTTGTTACAGTCAGAAATTCCTTCTGATAAGAGATCGATGTCACCAAATGCACATCTCACCATTTTCAGAGCTGAGGTATGAACTGAATCCTATAGTGGAAACCTATGAAGCACTGATACTGACACGACACTGACTGGTAATAATTTGAGAAAATGAATTAATTGAATGTAGTCAAGGTGTCAGTGTCGGACACCGACACATGTTGGACATGTGACACGCCTTTGATTAGAAGTGTCAATGCTACAGAGGTGGAAACTTCTGTATGATGTTTTTGAATGTAGTTCAAAACATGGTTTTTAGTATCCTACTATATATGCGAGTCAGATCTCGTTTCCTAAACAAAATTGAGCTGAATCATATGATTCCTTGTGTGTGTCTATTTTTGGACATAAATCGAGTTTCATTATGATGAATCTCGATTAACTATAATGAATCCTAATTCATTCTAATACCTAAACTTAGTGTAGTCAATCACTTTTTTTGTTGTTGTAAACTTTGAATATCCAACTACTTTTTATTTTTTCATTTGATTTATGACATGAATCTTGAATTATTTGAGGTTTGTTATAATCAACTTCTAAATTTGCTATGTCGCTTGTTTTTACCTAAAAATGTAATAACTTTATTGGTAATGTATCTTAAAAATCACAATAAGATTCGATTCACAATTTGGAAAATAAGTCTTCTGATTTCTGATTTCGAATCTCGATTTGATAACTTTAGTCCCCAATACAAAATGCACCTCCTTCTGTCATTTCTTCATAAACATTTGATGTTCTAAGACTTTAGGTTGATGGGGTCTCGATTTATGATTTTGAATCTCGATTTGATAACTAGTACCACTGCATGAGAGTCTCATTATTTGCACACTTCTATTCTTATTCCAATTTTTCAGGAGTACAATGCAACAGTGGAATTCCTCTGGGCTCCTCTTCTTGTTGAATCTAATTCCGACGATCCGGTGAATCATAGACTAGACGAACGGATAATTCGTCCTGATTCAGTTCTAAAGCACGCATCACTTTGGGAGCATGCTGATATACTTATTTTCAACACATACTTGTGGTGGAGACAAGGCCCAGTTAAGCTATTGTTCGTATCGGTTCTTTGACACACAAATTGATATATGTAAGGGAAATTTCTCTACTTCATTCTGATTGGATTTTGTGATTTGTACTTTCTCAGATGGACTGACGAACAAAATGGAGCTTGTGAGGAATTAGACGGACGAGAAGCTATGGAGTTGGCCATGGAAACTTGGGCCGATTGGGTTTCTTCTGAAGTTGATCCCCTCACGAAGCGTGTCTTTTTCGTGACCATGTCCCCGACACATCTTTGGTGAGCATCCAGTCTTGGTTTCGTATGATTATTTGTTAGGAGGAAATACTTTTGCAATCAAGCATTCTTGAACATGAAACTTCAGCTAGAGTTTATGCTAGTTCTTTATTAAATTGAAATAGTGCATGTTTGATTTGTGTTTGAAATATTGCAAACCATGAATTATGCAAAGCTTTTGTCTTTTGTAGCTTTTGGCCAAGCTGTGTCATCTATTTAATTAAATTGGATACTGAAATGGACATGTCAATGGTACTATTCTGCATACCAAAATAAATGATAGGTCTAGTCATGTGTCAAGAAAACTTGCTGCTGAGTGATGCAGCAAGAATTTATTTTGGGTTAAATATACATGTGATTCTTTTAAAATTGACAAATTTCATTTTGGTCCCTATAAATTTTTTATTCATTTTTAGTCCTTAAAAATTATAAATTTTTTGGTTTTAGCCCTTGTAAATAGACTAATGTGCGAGCTAAAATGAATAAAACTTCTATAGGAGCTAAAACAAATAAAGCCTCTATAGGGATCAAATTCAAATTTGGCCAAAAAACATATTTAACCAAGTTCGGAGCTAGTAACTCAAAATCTGTTGGTTTGGTCCATAAACCGCCTCACAGTTTAGCTTCAGATTGTTAGCTGATGCATTAGGAGTGTCCTCTGTAAGGACCTAGTTTTCCGTTCTTCTTTCTTATTTTCTTTTTCCCAAATGAATCTTGTCCAAATCATAAGACGTTTTCTCTTATCATGATTGCCGCATTTACTCTGTATTCAGTTCTTCTAAAATCACGACCTTTCCAGTTTAGTCTCTAATTGATTTATATTCACTTTTTCTTTGCAAAATATATATATATATATATATATATATATATATATATATATATTCACCTATGATTACTCTTTTGAAATCTTTTTTCAAAAAACGGAAGCTTTTAGTCCCTCAAAATAGGCCTTGTGAAAAGAAAAATAGCGACTAAAGTGAATAAAATATATTGAGGAGCTGAATATGAAATGTTGTGATTTTATAGGAACTAAAAATATATTTAACTCATATATTTTTGCACTGAATTGAACATTATTCTCGTTTAGGAGCCGAGAGTGGAATCCAGAAAGTGAAGGAAACTGTTATGGGGAGAAGGACCCTATTGATTTTGAGGGATATTGGGGAAGTGGTTCTGATTTGCCTACAATGAGCACTGTGGAGAAGATCTTAAGCAGTTTAACTTCAAAAGTTTCTGTCCTCAATGTTACTCAACTATCAGAGTATCGAAAGGACGGCCATCCTTCGATTTTTCGCAAGTTTTGGGAGCCTCTTCGTCCCGAACAATTGTCAGATCCTTCATCTTACTCTGATTGTATACATTGGTGCTTGCCGGGGGTACCTGACGCATGGAATGAGTTACTATTCCACTTTTTATGAAAGGCGTCACACAATTCATTTTTGTTCGTTGAATATGATCATGAGTATGGTAACCAACCGCCGCATTTGGAGATTAGCAAAAGCTTTTGTTTTTTGTTGTTGTTGTTTTTTTTTCTTAACCCTTCTGTTCACAAGAGAAAGAGACTTTGGTAATTTGAAGTTCATCTAGGAGGTGAGAGAAGTTCAGCCAATGATTGCTCTGGTCAGAGTTCGAACTTGGTACTCCCGATCAGGAATCTATCGAAAAGTAAAGGAAATGTGTGCACATGTCGTGTTAAAATCTAAATTTATATAGAGAAGGAAAGGAAAATAAACCAAGATAGTTTATTTGTTTGATTTCCTTTTCTAATGTAATTTATTTCACTTTCACGCCTTTTGAAAATTCTTTTTGAAGTGTTTTTCTTTAGCTTTAAGGTATTTGAAGTTTTGGATAGAATGCTTGTGTAGATTATCTTATTATGATTTTTTATGTATATGTTTTCTTTTGCAATTTTCCTAGAGAACTTAAGGGAAGAAAACTCTGGAAATGTTTTTCGAGACATGCTTGTAATTCTATACTTTGTTTAGTTTATGTATCACACCAATCGAGTAATGTGATATTTATCTAACCCGTTAAATTTGTTCATTTTTTCCGGCTTTTTAATATACTATAGTTTTCGATAACCCTTTAAATTTGTTCATTTTTTCCGGCTTTTTAATATATTATAGTTTTCGATAGTGTATTTGAGGGTGGGAAAAGAAATATGAGGGGTGAAGGAGCGTGGAAAACAAACAAATAATTAATAAAAATAATATGATAAAATTATCATTCTTTCTCTTTTATTTATCGTCACTTGTTAATACATATGAAATGATAAATAGAGACACTCCTTGTAAGACAAAGAAAATATTTCATAAAGTGCAATTTATTTTCATTAAATTTTATATGAAAGTTTGTTTCATTAAATGGTACTTTAAAGATTATACGTTAAATAAAGGTGGAATATGTTAGATTTTATTTATATACTTTTTTTGTTTCAAAGAATCTAATGGCGAGAATCACACATGGTGTAAGAAGAAGAAGAGTTTTGGGAGTTCAACCATGTGCTCTTGTCAAATGTTTCCATAACCTTTTGTCATTTGAGCACCATCCTACACGACACACCTAAACATCCTCCATCAAGCCTTTTTTGAAGCAAAAGAAAGGAAAAATTGGAGAAAGAAAACACGTATATAGAAAAGTTTTCTCTCTTTTAAGACACATTGAAAATAGAAGGAAAGAAAGATATTTTGTAGAATCCACTCAAAACACTTTTTTCCTCAAATTAAAAATAAAAATATCTGCATAAAAAATACTTTAAAATAATCAATTCATGTAAAATGACAAAACTATCCCATTATTATTATTATTATTATTATTATTATATATTTTATCATATCTCAATTTTTATTTAAGATATTTTTTTATTTTAAAAAGAGTAAAGACCCAATTTGTTTCTTGAGAAATTTTGAGAGACCCAATTTAGTCCTTGATAAAAATAAAAATACTTTTTAGTCCCTAAGAAAAATAAACCGGGTCAAATTAGTCATTGAGAAATTTTGAAAGACCCAATTAAGTCCATAAAAAAATTAAAAACACATTTTAGTCCTTAAGAAAAATAAATCAGGACAATTTAGTTTTTCGCTCAATTTAGAAAAAAATAAACTCTAGTGTTATTTCATCTAGAGAAACCACAAGTCTAAGATAGAAATCCATTTGATTTCACAGTGGTATGCGATTCTTAAGGTGTGACTTTCGTTGTCTATATCGTTTGTTTCAGAAGCTGCATTTTCTTCTTCATTCTCACATTTTTCTTCTTCGCTCTCGCGTTTCTGAAGCTGCGTTATTGTTCTTCCTACTCGCGTTTTTGAAGGTGCGATTTCATGTACTGTTCATGAAGGATACCGATGTCGTTTAATTTGGATATTATTGACATTGTTTTTTAAATTATATTATAGTTTAGTGAATTTTTTGTTGCATGGATTAAATTGTTTATTTAATTATTTTCACTTAATTGTCTATTTTTAATTATTGTTAATGACTTAATTGTCATTTTTTTATAGAAATTATACGTGGAAGAATCAAGTTGATGAGTTAACAAAAAAAACTCAATTTCTTACCTAAGGACTAATTTGACTTTCTTAAGGATTAAAAAGTGTTTTATTTTTCTCAAGAAGTAAAATAGATCTTTAAGAATTTCCTAGAAACCAAAAGAGACCTTTACTCTTTTAAAAATATACTTCTTTGTTTTCTCTCATTTTTTCATTCATATCTAATAACTAATTAATTATACTATTTTCTACTGCTTTTTCACTTTCTTTCTTAAACCAAACCGAAGTATAAGTTTCCACAATTAAGAACCCTTCCATCCTTTCCTTCAAAAATGGCATACTAGCGCAAAAAAGAGTGAACCAGTAGCATACCACTCAACCACACATATTTATAGAGAAAAAAAAAAATCAATTCCCACATATTCTACGAATTTACTCAAACAAATCCAAATTAGAGTCATTCAAATTACATTACATTACATTGGAATTATCTAATTATCTTAAAAGCTAAATTGTTGCATATACTTCTCCTCTTCTACAATTATTTTATTTTCTTGGATCAATAAGCTCAATGTTTATCAAAGTACTTTTCCAAATAAGAGCTCTTTTCAATTCTTTTAACATTTATAAGAAGACAAAATGATTACACATGGATACATATTGCGGCTACCACTAATAGAACGTGGAAATCTACAAACAACACAAAACCTAGACAAGAAAGCAAGAAGGAAAAACAAATAGATGCAGCACAATAGTACTGAAAGATACTATGAATTTACAAATAGAAAAAAACAAAACAAAAAAAATCCCGGAGAGATATTTTTCAAACATATGTATAGTATTTTATTTGACTCTTATTAATTATAAGACTGACCTACAAAATTTACGGGTATTAAGAAAAATAGATATAGTAACAACTTTGTCTAAAATATGTATTGTTTTTTCATAATACTCTTACAATTATTGATATCATAAATTAGAGAGAAAACAAATTTATATTTCTCAATTGTAAATTAAATGGAGGTATTTTTGTAAGAATTAATGTGCATGTAAAATTTAGAAAAAAAACACTTATATAATTTATAAGGAAATCTAAATAATGGGTGTTGGGAAATAATTGTATCTTATCTTATAGTATTCACGAAACAATACAACAATTCATTTCTATATCATTGTTGTTTGCTCTAATCTAATTATCTGGGAGCAATGGATAACAATTAGCTGCATCAATAATATCATTAGCCCAACAATTCCATGTTCTTTAGAATAAAGTATAGAATAAAGATGTTTGATTACAAAACCTATCCTACAAAATTAAGTTTTCTCTCTTGTCAATTTTTTTCACTCTAACTCTTTGTGTATAAAAAGTTAAACAAATATATTCAATATATTAATGCAATTATAAGCATTTTACTAATCTACTTACCATTCGATTTGAAATTCATAATTGAGAAAAAAAAAAAAGAGGTAATTGGTTATGACAATTGTGTTTTACAAGTGATATATTCCTTTGACTATTATTATATGATTGATGAATTACCAAATTATACTTTGAGATTATAGTGTTCAAGTATTTACATCCTTGAAATATTGAAATTACACTTTGAAATTGAAAGACGTCGGATGATATAGTCTATCAATTAAGTCTAGCTATTAGCCAATTTATTGCCATATTAGAGAAGGAATATTAATTTGCCATATTTTGAAAATAAGACTCATTAACAGAGCAAACTAATAGAGGGGGTTATATTATCCAACATTTTTCAATTTCATAATGTTATTTATTTATTTTTAAATTTCTGATAAACGTCCAACCCCTATAATTTAATGGGATAATATGATGGTGACTTGGTGGAATAAACTAATATGATGAATTAATGAAAATAAAAATTGTGATTGGTATTGGTGCAGGGGTGCTTGATCCGGTTCTCACGTTGGCTGTATTATTCATATCATGACAATATCAATGAAAAATCACTTTAAGATATGTGAGGCACTGTTTATAGTCCTATCTTCTAAGATATGACTGATTTCCATATCCTTGTTTGGACTTTATCACCTTGATGATGAATTTTCCTTCTCCATAAAGTTTATTATGTTTTCTACATAACAGAATTTTGAGCATAGACTCTTAAGATACCCGACATGGCTTGGGCCATATGTCTCTAATACCTAATATGCTATCATTTATATGTAAATATACATTTGACAAAAATACCTCAACTATATTAATCACAATACAAATGATTGTTAGATTGAATCCGATACCTCAAAATTGTATGAGTTAATTAAAGTGAAATTTATCATCTTTTTTAAAATAAAATAAAAATACAACAACACAGTAAATTAATAATAACAATAATTTAAAATCAACATTAAAAGATGTGGATAGAGTAGAGAGAGAGAAAACTTCAATAATAATGAGAAATTATCTTATTTTAAATCATTATTATTATTATTAATAAATTTAATGTGTTGTAATATTTTAATTGGTTGTTTGTAAGAGTTGCTTCTTAGGTGCATTTCCATTATATATGTCACTTTTAGTCACGAATGAGTGAACGGTGGTACTTATCTCCGTGTTTGATTCCGAAAAGCAAAAATTTGCTCTTTACATTTGACAATAATACCCAATTTAACTTCTGACTAATAATATAACATTATAAAAAAAATTGTCTATTTTTTTAAAATATTTCCTCTACCATATTCAGGTTCTTTAAGAGCTTGCTTAGTCAATGTCTAAAAATCCTTAATGGCTTTTTTATTCACATGACCAAAGGATAAGAATTAAAAGTGTTGGGTCTCAATCCTACAAAAACTCGCAATTGAGCCCATATAACCAAAGGATGGTCCCGACCCATTAATACACTCAATTATCCTTTTAGGATTAATTTCACTTTTATATTCATGACTCCCTCAAAAAAACTTTTATAATTATTAGTATACCAGAATAAAATAGCAATATTTCATGTGATATCGAGTTTACATGATGTGGTATTTGTCATAGAGAATTCTACGGTACATACGTTAATTTCACATGTACAAGTATACTTGATATTTAAATTAATAATAAGTAAGTTTGTATTAAAATTTTTTTTTTAATTATTTAAAAAATTATAATAATTGAATATTATTTGTCAAAACTATTGAGGAAAACAAATTTTTTTTTTTTTGAATGTATCTTTTTGATTTATGTATTTTTTTAGTTTAGTTTGTTTGAGTTTTATTACGAATAATAATGAATATTAAATATTTCTTACGATAAAATATACAAAATTATTATAATGTTTATAAATAATAAAATAATATTTTTTCTGAAATAAAATTTCTTAAAATATGAAAATCGATAAATAATTCTTTCATTCATAAAAATAGTTAATTTATTAATTTAAAGAAAAAATATATCAATATACTATAAAAACTCTTTTTATCCTAATGCAAAATGAAACTCCAAACTGGAACAAGAATAAAGTTAGTGAGATATTATGAGAAGTAAGATGCTTTTCTTATCAATGTACCAATACTAATCGTAGAAATACAAAATTTTAACTTACAATAGTTTAGGTCCATCCTCAATGTAGTGCCTCGTACTTGTTTGATATTGTGGAGAAGAATATATTGAGCTAGCTCCTATATACTATGAGTTTTTTCACTTTATTTTATTTTTGAACTTGTTAAGAATTATAATTGTGTTAACTAGTTTGTTAGAGATGAATAATATTGATTCAATTAGCTAGTTTGTTAGTTTCTATTTTGGTAGTGAGTTTTTTAATGGTAGTTAATTGCTCTATAACTTATTGTATATTTTTCTTTATATTTTAATTTTTAATACGAATTCTTTTTAGAACTCGCTTGATTTATGTCATAAGTTGTGGTAAAGCACTAAAAGTTAAACGATTTACTCTTTTTCCATTGTAACATATAGTAAACACCAAGATTTACCATTGTTCATGCATGTCTTTAAAATGTCTTTGCATGCTCCTTTTGAACTCTAAAAAGTAACAACCATTTTTGCCAAATTTTATTAAGGTGCCTTTAGGATGATTGTTATTGATATTGTGACAGCTTCTTTCGTGATTAGTCATTGTTCAAGGTTGTTCCTTAATTATTCAAATTCGTGTGCTAATCTGACAATGTTTTATAAATCAATTATTTTATTTCAGTTATACATGTGTATCAATCCTTATAGTTCATCATATTTTGTAGTAAAAAAAAAGTTAATCATATTTTATTATATATTTATAACAATAATTACTGATTAATAAGGATAAACAAACTTATGAAATTTTATACTCGTCTTTTCTTTACAACTTTTCTTCATTGGTGTAGAAAAATATCTAAATTGACATTTACACCATCTATTATATAATGAGTAACTAATTTGGACAATTTCATACATATTAAAGAATAATATACTTTTTATGTCCCTTTTTAATTATCATTTTTAGGTATTTATGCATATTTTTTGTAAAAAAAAATATTTACACATATTAAGAAAATTAATAAATTTTGTTACTTTTTATTAAATTGTTTGTCTTTTACTTTATAATTCCCTTAACTATTTATCATTTCATTTTACTTTTTTTCTCTCTAAAATAAATAGTTAGAGATAATTTTAAGAAAATAAATAATTAATATTATTTTGAAAACAAAAAATTAAAAAAAGTTAAAAATTTCGACAAAACCTAACATTTAAAAAGGAATGGATAGAACAAAATGGGAGATATTGTTTTTTTGTTTTAACTCTCGTGTTCTGTAGAATAGAACTCTAGTAATTCATATTTTGATCGAGAGATAAGTTAAACATAATCAATAATTATTCCGGCTAAAATACAATAATTTATTTTGAGAGCGATGTAAATAGTATTTTCTTATCTTCAAGAATTTAGTGGCGACAAAACTCACATCCTCTAAATATAAAAAATATCCAAATATAAATCTACACTATTATATCAAATATATTTCCTATCATTACTGTTTGAATTATACTCACCAGACAAGTAGCATTACATCAAAAATTGAGATAATTATCTATTACAGAACAATTTTTCTATACAAATAGGTAGGGAATAATAATTGCGGGACCAAGGAACGGAATAATATGAATAGAAACAAATATGAGTTTCAACCAAAAAAGAGAAATTACGATGGAGTCAATGAACTAATCATGTTTAATATTAATATTGAACCTAATTGTTGTTATTTTTGACGAGAATATTGAATCTAAATGTTCATGAGAAGACAATTGTAACTATGCATAAATTTCATTGGACAAAACATTGAGTGGAAAATGAAAGGTACACCAAAACATATCCTTTCGTTAGATTTCATTTCCGTTACCTAAATTTCAAAGTCATAAATGTCATAAATGTTAGTAGCTTTTCAAATCCAAATTTAGCAATTAGTCCATGACGGTAAAACCTTCCGAAGCATTTGGGCCGTTAGATCAAGCCTCTACACTTTTATCGGACGGTTAGGACTTAGGAACTCGCTAATCACTATCACATCCACTGTCCTTTTAAAAAGTGAGTCATCTAAACATCACCACATAGGTTGTGTCATAAATTCAGCTACATTGCTTCTATTCTTTTTTTGACTCAGAGGCTTTTCTTATTCATCACACATTATTGCTTCAGTTTGTTTTTTGTCGATTCAGTTTTTAAAAATAGTATTATTTATTTATTTAAAAATTAAAAAACATTAAAACTTGTTTGTTAATAATGTTTTGAAAAATTGTTTTTAAGAATTCTTTTCAATTTGGTTGTTTTTAAAATAAAAAAACTAAAATAGCTAAAACATGTTTCTCTTTTTAGTTTTACTATTTTTCTTTTTGAAATTTTAATTAGAAAATACACCGAAGTAATAGTTTTTATTAATGACAATAATGTAGTAACGTTCAACTCTATTCTATTATTATATGCAAGAGATAAAATGAGTTGTAAATATTTTCTCAAATAATTTCTTTTTTATATCATTGGTTGACCAATGTGTAGTGTTACTGATTTTTTTCACGGTATGATCTTTGGGAGTTTCATATACATATTTTTATTCAGTTGTATCTTGTATATAATTAAAGCTGAAAATGGGTCAAGTTCTTTGACCCACATATTGATATAAATTGATCTTATAAAAGAAGGCTAAAAAATGAAGATGATTATTCATCTACCTCAATTTTCAACGATTATTCATAAGTACATAAAATACTACTGAAATCACATTTTCAATAGTGTTATAATCATGGCTGGTTATTAGGCTGAACAAACAGTCCAATAACACATACCTCCAATAAGGGGGATTTTTTTGGGTTAAGTATATTTTTAATTTTTATAAAATTACGACCTTTTAAAGTTAGTCAGTAAAATTTTTTATTCATTTTTTAATTTCTATTTTGATTTTATAGAGACTTTTATAAGTGACTAAAAATATAATTTTTTATAAAAAAAAAGCTTTTTAAAATAGGAACTAAAAGTGAATAAAAAAATTTTAAAGATTAAAAAGTTGAGATTTTTATTAGAGGGACTAAAATAAAATTATGGAATAGACTAAAATTTATTTTACCACTTTTTTATTGTTAAAATTGTACTTTATTTTTATTAGGGTCTAATTTGTAAGTTTAGAACAAAGCCTCTAAAATATTTTTTTCCCAATTTTTTTTAGTCTGTATTAGAAATAGGATGGTTAGGGCAACCACAATGAGCTACGGGTTGACCCGCTAAAACTAAAAAAAGATAATTTAAAAAAAAAATATTGTGAACAAATTTGAACTGACTCAAATAATATTTTTTTTCCTACTTTGAGATTAACTTTAAAAAATGATTTTTTTAATCTAGTTCTACAAAATAAAAGTAACGGGTCTAGAATTAAGAAAGAAAAGAAAACCTAATTTACAATAAAAGAAAAATTAAGAAAACATATTCCACTAAAAGCCAAGAACAACATAATGTTGTAGTGCTTCCGTCGTCCACCAAGACAAGGACCTTCAATCTAACACTTTCACCACTCCAACTCTGTATGCGACTACCTATAAGACTAACATCAATTGCGACTCCACTCTGTTGCTCTAGAGGTCGAACGTGGTTAGATTCTACTTGGTGATATGTGGTGTTATGTGTTATAATTTTATTTTATTGTCTCTATTATGATAAGTGATTTAAGATATTTTTGTATTTTAATTTTCTTTTAATATTTTATTAATTAAAATAAGAAAATATGGAAAAAAAAATGAGTTTGGTCAGATTGTTGGCCTGCATTGTCCATATTAGATGGACTAATCTTGATAAATCATAGCCTAACAACAAAGCATACCTATATATCATAAATATCCCATTATTATTATTATTATTAAAATTTTATGATTATAAACAAAAAATTAAAAAAATAAGTCAATTGTTTATATGTTATATTAAGATTAAAAGAGAATACTAAAAAAATATGTCAAACAAGTTTCGTCTTTACCAAACAAGTTTTTTAATTTTCTTTTCTTCAAAACAATTTTCAAAATTAAGATAACCAAACAAATTTATTTATTTATTTATTTTCTTTTCAAAAACAATTTGTAAAATTGGTTTAGAAGATAGAATTTAAAAATTTAAAACCAAAACTGATTCAAAAAGGCTTTAAATTTTAAGTTTTTAAAAATTATATATACAATTTTTAATACATTTTTTAATATAACATTTAT
>JBBPBP010009779.1:70923143-70937225 GCA_037974735.1 Cicer chorassanicum
TTTTTTAATTCATATCTAAACCAAAAATGATAAAAATATTCTTAAAAGGATTAAATTAGATGCGACATCTTTTTACTCCTTAAATTTTTCGAGATACCATTTATACTACTTGACATTTCTAAAGTTTAATGTTTAAAATCGAAAAATATAAGATATTTTTAAAAGGGGTTAAATTAGATGTGACATCTTTTTACTCCTTAATTTTTAATACACAAATTGTACTACTTGACAATTTTAAAACTTAATATTTAAAACCAAAAATGATAAAATATTTTCAAAAGGATTAAATTAGATGTGACATCTTTTTACTCCTTAAATTTTTAATATACAAATTGTACTACTTGACAATTTTAAAACTTAATATTTAAAATAAAAAATGATAAAAATATTCTTAAAAGGATTAAATTAGATGTGACATCTTTTTACTCCTTATTTTTTCTGAGACACGAGTTGTACGACTAGATGGTATTAAAACTTGTATTTTAAAATATTATTCAAATCGAACCAATTCTTTTGTTTTCAAATTTTTTATTTTTTTTTTATTTATTTATTTTTTTTATCAGCAACAAAACACCATTTCTTTAAAAGCAATCAACACATCCGCATTTTTTTACCCAAGAACTACGTAGCTTTGATTTCTCCATCGCACCGGGAGATACGTAGGAGCAAGATCGAACTCTTGTCAAGCATAATAACAAAAAACTTTTTTTTTTCTCTCTATATTTTAAATGTATATTTATCATTAGATTATTTTCATAACAATATTATATTTGCATTTTAAAAAGGAGAAATAAATATATTTAAGTTAATATTAATTTTGCACAATTAATTATAGGTAACCGCTTTTTTTTACGGATGTCGTAGGGTGCTAATACCTTCCCTATGCATAATGGACTCCCGAACTCAAAATTTGGTTTCAAAGACCATTTTTTTATTTTTTGTTATTTTTTTTATTTTTAAGGGTTTTTCCAATATTTTCCCTATTTTAAAATAAACTTTGGTGGCGACTCCATTGAATTCGAGAAACACTCGAAATTTCAGGCCGCGACAGCTGGCGACTCCGCTGGGGACTGTTAGAGAGTCAAGCCTAATATAATTAATTGTGCAAATTTTTTGACTTCTTTTATATTTATTTTTCCTTTCATTTTCTTTACTTTATGCCTTTATTGTTTATTAGTTATTTTCTTGTAGTCATTATCTTTATATATATATGTGTGTTGAGTATCTTATATATTTTATTGGATTGTGATTCTCGTCACACACTACATATTCACTTACACACACACTTATGAGTGAGACCCTATACCCGGGCCTGAGTGAAGCCTAAGTTTAGTTAGGGATTTAGTGGTAATCATATTGGATGTACATCCTATTTGGTTATTGCGAAAATCTCGTCTAGAGTGTGACTCTATTGAAAATACCTACATTTTGGATGTACTTCCTATTTGTAGTGATGTTTCAATACGAGTACTTGGCTCTAGAGACCAATGAATTTTAGGACTATAGAATCCGCCCAAGAAAGAATTCACGAATTTAGAAGCTTATAGACTTTAAAATTTCTCTAATTTTGGTTAGAATGCATCTAAGTCATATCCTAGCTTTCTTGTTTTTAAATGACATATTTTTTTTTTAATTTTTAATTTTTTTAGTTTTATTATTTTTATTTTATTTTATTTTATTTTTTATTTTTATTTATTTATTTATTTATTTTTTTTGTCCACCATCCGACGTTAGTATACCTCTCAATTTTTTTTATTGCATTAATGCAAGTAGCTTTTATCGTTAATGTTAAAGTTAAATTTTTTAGTACCATGCATTCCTTTCATGCATTAAAAATTATTTTCAACACCATACCATACATTATTCATAATCATTCATTTTTATGTAGGTCCATTAGAGAACCATTGAATTCAAAGCTAGGGTGTGGATATCTTTGATTATAAATGGGATCCAACAATGAAACTGCAACCCCAATGCTAAGGAAAACTATGAATGTGAAAGCCAAAAAGCCTCAGGTTGACAGTTTAAAAGAACTTCGTAGTTTGTTGGAACTTAATCATCGGTCAACATTTACTAGGAAATATGGAAAGATTCTTGATTTATTGGATGTGGATGTACAAATAGGGGCTATTACTGCTTTGTCTCAATTCTACGACTCTCCTTTGAGATGCTTCACTTTTCAAGATTTCCAGCTTGCGCCTACTTTGGAAGAGTTTGGACCAATTTTAGGCTACTCCCTAGAAAAAGGGAAACCTTATCGTTACATGGGGAATTATCCATCCACAACCAAAATAGCTGAGATACTAAGGGTTGAAGAGGAAATATTGATTAGCCAAAAGAAGAAAGGGACTTCTGGTTTCCTAAGAAGTTTTTTTGAGAAAAGAGCACATCATTTAGCTAAAGCCCAAGATTGGAGTGCTTTTATGGAGGTGCTAGCTCTCACCATCTATGGAGTTGTTCTATTCCCAGGTGATGAAGAAATTATAGATTTACCAGCAATCGATGTCTTCCTGGCCTTGAAGAATAAAGGAGAAAATCCTACAACAGTCGTCCTCGCTGACGTGTACTATACACTTAACTACTGTCATGAAAAAAAAGGCAAATGAATTTTGTGTTGTTTACCAGTTTTGTATGTCTGGTTGGTGAATCACATGTTTGATAGTGGGTGCCAAAAGCGTTGCCCTATCAATGATTTCAAGAACTGTTGTGTTAACATAAAGGATGATCGAGAATGGGCTCAGAGGTTGGTAGATCTTAATGAAAAAACAGTTCGATGGTATGCGAGATGGCGAGAGGTAAAAGAAGTAATATACCAATGTGGAACATTCCCTAATGTGCCACTTATGGGGACTAGAGGTTGTGTGAATTATAATCCAGTATTGGCCTTGAGGCAACTTGGGTATCCTATCATAGGAGAACCAATGCAAAAACTAATAACCCCTTTTATTCTTTATGACATGGGTTTAGAAAACATTGAAGATTTGAGGAGAGTACGTCAATCTTGGAAGACGATAATCAGAAAAGGGAAGGAACTTGGAAGTAGAAGTTGTGGTGCAGATGATTGCTACCGACAGTGGGTCAAGAATAGGGTCCAAAAGATCAAGCTTCCTTTTCGTCGTACATCTGAGGTGGTTGATGAAACACCAGTGCAACCCACTATTGTTAGTGAAGAAATTGAGAAGTTGCAAGCATCAATTCTAGAGGCGGAAGAGGAAAAGAAGAATATGCGAGAAGAGTTGATGGCAGTTCGTCGAGCATATGAGTTCGCCCTGTTGGAAAATGAGCAGAAGACGATTTCTTTTGAAAGATCAAATAAGAGGGCAAAGGTAGAGGAGGATTATAAGCTCAAGCTTCAATGCAATTTAAGGGCTTCAGACGAGTCTTTATGTTTGAGAAGACAAGAAAGAGACCAGGCGCGGGAGGAGGTTGAAAAGTTGAGAAAATGGTTGAAAGATTCAGAAAGCAGTGAAAGAAATACGAAGAGACAATTGGAAGATTTGAAACAACAGTTGGAGAGAGTGGTAGTAGAATATAAGACAAGGATAGAAGAAGAAAAAATTGAGAAACAAAAAGTTGTTGCTATGTACCGAGATGCGTGGTTGAAGGAACAAAAAGAAGCAAATATGTTAAGAAACCGAATGATGGAACAAGTAGAAGCAATAGAGATGTTGGGGCAAGAAGGGGTAATGTGGATGGATCGCTGTGAAAAACTCACTTCCATAGCCAACCAAGCCATCGAAAGGGTTCCCGTACTCTTAAGGAAAGCAGAAGCAAGCATAGTTCCATCTATCACACCTGCTGAGATTATTACTTTTATTCAACATTGTAATAGTTTGATAGAAGCAATGAATAGTTTAATTCGCCGAGAGCGATAGAAACAATGTATCTCAGATACAGAGAGAAATGTTGCACTTGTACCCTTTTTTAATTATCAATGAAAGAACTTGTTTTGAGTTTTCTAAAAAGATGTTTGTGCCTAGGTTGTGAAATCAATGGTTCTCTAATACCCACATGCATGCATATAAATCTTCATTTTTTTTAACTAGCATCATATGATCTTTCAGAAAAAAAATCAATAAAGCTGTTTCCCCGACACCCTTATCGGACTCGCGCAAACTCCAAGATCATGGACGAACTTGAACAAAACCAAGAAGAGATGAGAGCGGATGTTAGCCAATTGAAGGACAAGGTTGACCGAATCCTAGAGGCTATACAAGCTTTAACAACGAAGGATAATACAGATGGGAATCCTCCAACTACAAATGAAGAACACCGAGCTACTCCGTCTCACCCACCAGGCTTTACCCCAACTACCCAACAATTTCGCGCGCCAACCATGCAATTTCCTATGTATGGTCTCCCACATGGTTATACTCCACCCTTAGTCATCAATCCCATGGACAATAATCCAAACCACTCAAATATCAACTCTCAAAGTCTAAACCAACCGCAAATCCCATCTCCTCAGGGCTACGTGCCACCCCAAAACACTATACCTTCAGAAAATATTCCATTTAGTGCACCTGAAGTACCCCATTTTGATGCTAATTGGCAACAACCTCATGTTGGTGATGATACACAGTCGAAAGAAAAATTTCATGTTTTAGAAGAACGAATAAAAGCAATTGAAGGAAGTAATGCCTATGGTCTCGAAGCTTTTGATATGTGCTTGGTTCCCGATGTGGTGATCCCTTCAAAATTCAAAACACCTGAGTTTGAAAAATACAGAGGTGTCACATGCCCTAAAAACCATCTGACCATGTATTGTAGAAAAATGGCTTCTCATGCTCATAATGACAAACTTCTCATCCATTTCTTTCAAGACAGTTTAAGTGGGGCATCATTAAATTGGTATATGCATCTCGAGCGAAATCGAATCCGTTCATGGAAAGATTTGGCTGATGCCTTCCTGAAACAATACAGGTATAACATTGACATAGCCCCTGACAGGATGCAATTGCAAAATTCGTCGAAAAAGGACAATGAAACATTCAAAGAATATGCACAACGGTGGAGAGAATTGGCATCGCAAGTAGATCCTCCTTTATCTGAAAGGGAAATGGCTGGTATGTTTATGGATACTCTTCAGTCTCCCTTTTATGATAAGATGATTGAGAGTATGTCATCAAACTTTTCTGACATGGTCATGATAAGAGAAAGAGTTGAAAGTGGCATGAGAAGTGGTAAGATCGCATGTGCAACGAGTGGTGTGAAGAAACCCCAGATGGGATTCACAAAGAAGAAAGAGGGGGATGCTAACGCTGTAATGGCAAACCCAAAGGTTTCTTATTCTCCAACCATGAATTCTTATCGACCTTCGAATTTTCAGCCTCCGATACCCCAAATTCCCTACATTCCTTATCCATATGTGGCTGCAACCTCACAAACTCCATACCCGCAATATCACCCTTCAAGGCCACCTTATTATCAACCACCTTTGGTCCAACCACCACCTGCTGCGTTTTCGCAACAAAACCAATGGAACCCAAATCCAACCCCGAATCACTATAGACCACCAGTTAATCGAGAGAAAAAGATAACCCGTTTCGACCCGATTCCCATCACATATAGCCAATTGTTGCCTCACCTGCTCCAGAATTCAATGGTAGTAGGCCAATGAAACCGCTGGAACCACCATTCCCAAAATGGTACAACCCAAATGCCAAATGTGATTACCATGCAGGAGCCGTAGGGCATTCCATCGAAGATTGTCAAGCCCTAAAATCTAAAGTGCAAGAACTGATCAATGCAAAATGGCTTACCTTCAAGGAAGACGGTCCCAACGTAGGAAGTAACCCTTTGTCGGGCCATGGGGATACCTCTGTCAACGCCATTGAAGAGTGTGCAAAAGATGATCGTGTGTTGACCATGAAGCCGTGCATGGAAAATAGTAGATCTTTCCCAAGACCATTGGAAATCCTCTATAGAAAAGATAATCTCAAACCAACTCTTCACAAGCCCAATGCAATAATTGTCCAAGCACCAACTCCTTTTCCTTATAAAAATACCAAGGCGGTACCATGGAATTATGAAATTACCTCCCACTTGGCCAATCATAAATCGAGTGATAGTTGTGAACCTAAGGGTACTGATGTCACAAATATTTCAGGGATTGGCGGGATGACTCGAAGTGGTCGAGTATATGCCCCCAGTCAACCTAAGGAAAAGGAGGGCCATGGAGGAAAAGGCAAAGAAGTGACGAATCATGCTGTAAAAGGGCCAGAGACATGCAAAAGGACGGTGCCTGAAGAAGAAGCTAATGAATTTTTGAAATTCATCAAGCAAAGTGAATATAAAGTGGTGGAGCAATTAAATCAAACTCCTTCCAAGATATCTGTTCTCTCTTTGTTATTGAATTCTGAAGCACATAGAGGGGCACTAATGAAGGTTTTAAATGAGGCCCATGTTAATCATGATATCACTGTCGACCAGTTTGATGGGGTTGTCGGTAACATCATCGCTAGTAGCTGTCTGAGTTTTAGCGATGTCGAATTACCAGCTGAAGGGATAAAGCATAATAAAGCACTACACATCTCTGTAAAGTGTCATGATTATATTCTTGCACGAGTGCTTGTTGATAATGGTTCATCGTTGAATGTCATGCCGAAATCAACACTATCAAAACTATTTGTTGATGGAGCTTGTTTGAAGCCGAGTGCTTTGGTGGTGAAAGCGTTTGATGGATCCAGAAGACAAGTTGTTGGTGAGATTGACCTGCCAATTCAAATCGGACCCCATAACTTTGGAATAACCTTCCAAGTGATGGATATTAAACCAGCGTACAGTTGCCTTTTAGGGAGACCGTGGATTCACGCTGCTGGAGCAGTAACATCCACTCTCCATCAAAAACTAAAGTTTATAGTGAACAATAAGCTGGTGATAATATCTGGGGAAGAAGATATGATAGTTAGTCATCTGTCTTCTACGGGCTACATTGAGGACACGGAGAAAGCCATAGAGACTTCCTTTTAAGCATTAGAAATCGCCAATGCTGTCTTCATGGGTGAAGGATCTCCTTTAAAAGAACCAAAGTTGCCTACCACATCCTTAAAGTCTACCAAATCGATGTTGGAAGGAGGAGTTTTTGCGAAATTGGGAAAATTGTTAGATATACCCGAAAAGAATGATAGGTACGGTTTGGGATATGTACCTACTGAAGCTGACAAAGAAAAGGCTGTAAAGGAAAAAAGGGAAAGTAGGGTGGCTCGTTTGGAAAATCAAACACTGAATTCACAGAAGATTTCTATTTGTGACATTCGCCAAACATTTCAGAGCGCGGGAATAGTATATGCTGACCATGTGGCTGCTGCGGAAGAAGATGACCACGTTGATGATGATACTCTCAAAATGGTGTACCCTTGTCCTCCAAACACCAGTCTCAACAATTGGAAGATCATCAAGTTTCCCGTGTTTGTTAATTCATGTTCAAAGTAATTGTGTACTTTAACTCCTTTTGCTCTGCCCAAGGCTATAAGGATAATTAATTAGGGCACATGTATTTCAATTCCGTACTTATTATCAATAAATGCATTTTTGAATTCTTCAACTACTTTTGTTTTTCTCCTTTCTCTTTTTGACAATCTTTATTCATACTTTCTTTTTCCTTTTTCTTCTTCATTTAAACAATGCATTTTTGAATTCTTCAATTACTTTTGTTTTTCTTTTTTCTCTTTTTCGCAATCCTTATTCATATCTTTTTTTTTTCTTTCTTTTTCTTCTTAATTTAAACAATGCAGAGTCGAAAACGAATATGTTGAAAATAGCAGCGCTAGAACCCATTCTTGTAATTTTGAACGCCCAATTAATCACACTGATGAGAATGGTGAAGACGATTATGAACCTCCCCCAGAACTAGAAAGTTTAATTGAACAAGAAGCTAAGATAATCCAACCCTATCAAGAACCTGTTGAGGTGATCAATCTAGGGACTGAGCATGATAAGAAAGAAATTAAAATTGGAATGTCTATGAAAGAAACTGAACGAGAAAAGTTGGTTAAACTTTTATTTGATTATGTGGATGTCTTTGCATGGTCATACCAAGATATGCCTGGGCTAGATACTAACATAGTTGAACACAGGCTACCACTCAAGCCTGAATGTGCTCCAATTAAACAAAAATTGAGGAGGATGAGGCCTGATATGTCACTTAAAATTAGAGAAGAGGTCAAGAAACAATTTGATGCGGGTTTCTTAGCGGTAGCCAAATATCCTCAATGGGTTGCTAATATTGTCCCAGTTCCAAAAAAGGACGGAAAGGTTCGAATGTGCGTTGATTATCGGGATTTAAATAAAGCTAGTCCTAAAGATGATTTTCCTTTGCCTCATATTGATGTCCTAGTGGATAGCACTGCTCAGTATTCTCTTTTTTCCTTCATGGATGGTTTCTCAGGTTACAATCAAATTAAGATGGCTCCCGAGGATATGGAAAAAACCACATTCATCACACAATGGGGAACTTTCTGTTATAAAGTGATGCCATTTGGATTAAAGAATGCTGGGGCAACCTATCAAAGAGCAATGGTAACTTTGTTTCATGACATGATGCATAAGGAAATAGAGGTTTACGTGGACGATATGATTGCCAAATCTCGAACCGAAGAAGACCATGTTGTTAACCTTCAAAAGTTATTTGTGCGACTAAGAAAGTTCAGACTCCGTTTAAACCCTGCTAAATGCACTTTTGGTGTAAGATCAGGCAAGTTACTTGGTTTTATCGTTAGTCAAAAAGGGATAGAAGTGGACCCGGATAAAGTAAGAGCAATACAAGAAATGCCCGCTCCACGCACGGAAAAAGAAGTTCGTGGCTTTTTGGGGAGATTGAATTACATTGCCAGGTTCATATCGCATCTCACCGCTACATGCGAGCCAATTTTCAAGTTGTTGCGCAAAGACCAAAAGGTTGAATGGAATGAGAATTGTCAAAGAGCTTTTGAAAAGATTAAGCAGTACTTGTCAAAACCTCCAATCTTAGTGCCTCCTGTTCCTGGGAAACCACTTATTATGTACTTAACTGTACTTGACGAGTCAATGGGTTGTGTATTGGGGCAGCATGACGAATCCGGTAAGAAAGAACATGCTATCTATTATTTGAGCAAAAAGTTCACCAGCTGTGAAACAAGGTATTCACTCCTTGAACGAACATGTTGCGCATTAGCATGGGCTGCTCGTCGATTGAGGCAATACATGTTATGTCATACAACTTGGTTGGTATCCAAAATGGACCCAATTAAGTACATCTTTGAGAAACCTGCTCTTACTGGAAGGATTGCTCGTTGGCAGATGTTGTTATCAGAATATGATTTGGTATACGTTACACAAAAAGCTATCAAAGGAAGCGCCCTGGCAGAGTACTTGGCCCAACAACCTGTAGAAGATTATCAATCAATGCAGTGTGAATTCCCCGATGAAGGCATAATGACTTTATTTGAAGAGACTGAACCATCTGATAGAGAAAAGTGGACATTGGTGTTTGATGGTGCTTCTAACGCATTAGGACATGGAATTGGAGCCATTTTGATTTCTCCAGAGAACCAGTTAACTCCATTTACTGCTAGGTTGTGTTTTGACTGCACAAACAATATTGCAGAATACGAGGCATGTGTTATGGGCATTAAAGCTGCTATTGAATCAAAAGCAAAAATTCTCGAGGTATATGGAGACTCATTGTTAGTCATCCATCAAACGAAAGGAGAGTGGGAAACGCGGGATTCCAAATTGATTCCGTATCAAACCCATATCAAAGAATTGACTGAACAATTCGAGAAGATTACTTTTCACCATATCCCTCGAGAAGAAAACCAATTAGCTGACGCCCTGGCCACATTGTCGTCAATGTTCAAAATTAGCACCGGTCAAGACGTGCCAGTCATAAAAATTCAACAAAGGGATAAACCTGCATATTGTCTATCAATAGAAGAAGAGTCCGACGGCAAGCCATGGTTTCATGATATCAAATCCTATGTCAAGAACAAGGAATATCCATTGGGTATTTCAGAGAACGACAAAAGGGTTTTAAGGAGGTTGTCAATGAACTTCTTCTTAAATGGTGAGGTGCTTTACAAGAGAAATCATGATATGGTTCTCCTCAGATGCGTGGACCAAGCGGAAGCAGAGAAAATAATTCAAGAGGTTCACGAAGGTTCTTTCGGAACTCATGAAAATGGGCACGCTATGGCGAAAAAAATCTTAAGGGCTGGCTACTATTGGTTGACCATAGAGTCCGATTGCTGTCGTTACGTAAAGAAATGTCATAAATGTCAAATCTATGCTGACAAAGTACATGTACCGCCCACCTCTCTGAATGTTTTAACATCACCATGGCCATTTTCAATGTGGGGGATGGATGTTATTGGACTCATCGAGCCTAAAGCTTCAAATGGGCACCGATTTATCCTAGTAGCTATTGATTACTTCACAAAATGGGTTGAAGCCGCTTCTTATGCCAATGTGACGAGAAGTGTGGTTGCCAAATTCATAAAAAGAGAATTGATTTGTCGATATGGCTTGCCAAATAAGATCATCACCGACAATGCGACCAATCTGAATAATAAAATGATGAAGGAGTTGTGTGATAGTTTCAAAATTCAGCACCATAATTCTTCTCCATATCGTCCAAAAATGAATGGTGCTGTAGAAGCAGCAAATAAAAATATCAAGAAGATCATACAAAAGATGGTGGAGACATATAAGGATTGGCACGAAATGCTTCCCTTTGCATTACATGGCTATAGAACTTCTGTTCGAACCTCAACAGGGGCAACTCCTTTCTCATTGGTGTACGGAATGGAAGCGGTACTTCCCATTGAAGTTGAAATTCCCTCGATCAGAGTCTTGATGGAAACAAAACTAGAAGATGTTGAGTGGGTTCAATCACGATATGACCAATTGAATCTCATAGAAGAGAAGAGGATGATAGCTTTGTGTCATGGCCAGCTATATCAAAGAAGACTTAAAAAAGCATATGACAAAAAAGTTCGTCCTCGAGAGTTTCAAGAAGGAGACTTAGTGTTAAAGAAAATATTGCCCATCAAAAGGGATTCTCGTGGAAAATGGACCCCGAACTATGAGGGCCCATATGTTGTGAAAAAAGCTTTCTCTGGGGGAGCTCTAATACTTGCAGAAATGGATGGAGATGAGCTTCCACTTCCAGTAAACTCAGATGCAGTCAAAAAGTATTATGCTTGAAAAAAAAATAATGAAAAATGGGCTCGCTAGGTTGAAAACCTGAAAAGGCGATCTAGGCAAAAATTAGAGCATCCCGATGGATTGAAAACTTGAAAAAGCGGTCCATGCAAAAGTTAGGGATAACAAACAGATCAATCGGTTCAAAATGGGGCATTTTAGTCCTAAATTACAGGAATGATTAGCGTTGTTATCTCTCCAACTAAAGCTAAACACATTCATCCCTACATTGTAACCTTTAGTTCAATTGTATTATTCTCAAATTAATGAATGTACATTTTCCAATCTTGTCATTCGATGCTATACATTACCCTCTTTCTAAGTTGATTCTGCCTCATGTTTTTTTGTGGTTCTAGTATTTTTTTAAAAAAAATGTTATTTTATGATAATAAATTTCTGAAATCTGAAATATGTGTAAATATATAAAAAAAATATATATTTTTTTTAAATTATTTTGACACTTGAAAAATATATACACGGGAACTCGATAGATTCTCAACATATATGTGGTATTAAAAAAAGTAACTATTTTAAACAATGCATTCGCCTCGAAAAAGGGGAAGTCATACAAGATATACTAGAGTCATCACACAAAGAACGATTGTTATCTCCATTGAATCTTGTAAGTGTATAAAGTCGCGTAAGGATCGGGGAACCATAAAAATAAAAAATAAAAGAATTTACTTACATTGCATGCATCTTACATTTTTCATGTAGTCACACATGATCTATGCATTTTCATTCATATTTTAAATATACTCAACAACCTTGTGAAATGCGTAATTAATGAATCATGCATATCTTACATTTATACTTTATTTATACTCAACAACTTTTGTGTCACATTGTTTTTGCGTTTGCAATTACCATAACATATTTTTTTTTTTTTTTAATTTATTTATTTATTTATTTTTATTTAATTTATTTATTTATTTATCTATATATATATATAAAACAAAAAAAATCACACAAATTTCTCTCTCCTTGATCATTTTATTTACATCATGTTATTAATGTCGATCTATTTTATTAATGTCGATCTACGCATCGGTAACCAATCCGAAGACGATCATTTTATTTATGTCGATCTACGCATCGGTAACCAATCCGAAGACGATCATCTTATTTACATCAATCGATCTACGCATCGGTAACCAATCCGAAGACGATCATTTTATTTATGTCGATCTACATCGGTATTCAATCCGAAGACGATCATGTTTTTATTTAATTTACTCTCATAATTTATACAAAATTTAGGTCCTTATATTTAATTATCTTTTACTACTTAAAAAATACTTAAAAAATAATTAAATAGGAGCAGCTGTAGTACCTCAATTTTGTCCGATAATATGTTAAATAATTATTTACAATTATTATGCATATAATAATATATTTAATAATTATTATCAAAAAATTTGAAAAAAGATCATCTTCTAAAAAATCATCATAAGTTTTATTTTATTTGATTAGCCATATGCCAATTTTCATTTTTTATTTGGTTAGTTATGACAATTTTTATTTTATTCTTTCTGTCAAATTTATTATTTTATTAAACACACATAAACAATCCTCTAAACACCCAACAGATTTAATACAGCAACACAAGAGAACAAGCAACCTCTATGCCACCAAGCAACCTCCAGGTTTAGAACTCTGCACGCTTCAAACCTTTTTACACTTCAAACCTTTTTTACACTTCAAACCTACCTTTTTTACACTTCAAACCTACCTTTTCCAACAGGGTTCAGTTCACACCAGAACCCTTTTTCTGGGACCCTTTTTTCCAGCAGGATTCACAACCTTTTTCCAATAGGGTTCACACAGCAACACATAAGCTTTTTAGGGTTCACAACTTTCCAGCAGGGTTAACACAACAACTAAACTAATTCATTGTCTAATTTTCGTCCTCCCTAGGCTTATACTAATCGTATTAGGGTTTGTAACCAATCTTGTGCTTTCAAAAAGTGCGTTTGTGTCATTGGATCAACATTTTATCTATAAATTTGTTACAAAGGCAAACATCAAACACAATACAAAGGCAATACAAAATTTGACAGTGTAGAACAATGTAAAATTTGTTACAAAGGCAATACAAAATCCAGTGTAGAACAATGTAAAATCCAAGACTGAAATTTATCTACTGATCAGAAGCTTTCACTATTTTACCTATAAATTGAGACAAACAAAAATCAAAAAGGGGGGGAGAGGAATTTTTGAGGGAAGAGATTTGAGATTAACACTACTAAAAAAACACAAGAAGGAGAAGAGGAAGAAATCATAAATTAGATCAGTAACAAACATCAAACACAAAAAGGGCAGAGGTATGTTCCATTACTTCCCTTTTGGCCTGCGTGTATTTTTTTTTCCTTCTCCCCTGTTTCCTCCATCACGCTTTGGCTTTGGCAAGGCTGGTGCATTAGGTTTTATGACTTAGGCAGATATATATATATATATATATATTTATATTATTATACAATGTGCTTTGTTTCTCACGTTTTATTTTTCATATGCTAACATAGCTCAGCCTGGCCTACTGTTTCATTTTATCTTTTTAATGCTTTAGGTGTTTTAGCCATTTCTTTTATTTTTTTGTTTTTAATAAGTCATTTTTTTTATATAATTACTATTTAATAATTGTTAAATCCTTTAAAATAATAAAAAAAACACAAAGATTTTTTTAATGAAGGTTGAATAAATGTGTCATTTTTTATATATATGAGTTTTTCATGACATAAATTGTATAATTTGATAGCTCTAAAATTCATTTTTTATATACAAATTAATTAAAAGTCAATTTTTTTATTATTATATTAAAGATTTAATTAGATATGACATTTTTTTTTATCTTTGAATTGTTAGGACAAGTGGTACAACTTGATAGTTCTAAAACTTTATTTA